>CAJNDV010032087.1:0-21756 GCA_905221635.1 Symbiodinium sp. CCMP2456 | reverse complement strand
GTTCGGGTTTGGGTCTGCTTGGGCTGCGGTGCAGCGTAGTTCGCGTAGTTGGGAGTATGCGTCTGTTGGGGGAGTTGGTGTCACCATCTTCATCATCATCATCATCATCATGAACATGTTCACGTTCCTTTCTGGGGTCCGCTGTCACAGGAACCGCTCTTGTCCCGAACACGATCTTCGTGACAGCTGGATTTTTCAAACCCTCATGTCGGAGTCGTGGTTGGAAAATATGTTTGGGGCGAGATCCCGGTGACAGTTGAGGGCTTTGGAGCCATGTGGGAGAAGTGCGCACCAATCACATGGATTCGCAAACCGTGGGGGTGGGATACCGTGGGAGGGGGGTGGGGGGTCGGCGTCGGCGAACCCGGAACTGCGATCATACAAATATATGGTCTGTATCTGCAAGCCGCGACTTGCATAGTCGCGTAGAAGTAGGACAGTCATGGACAGTCTCCGCGTACGGATACACGGAAATGAACGGACGCCTATATGTAACACCTGCTACACACACGTAGGCACTCCACAATATGCACAGAAATACACTCTAGCTTCGTGCTGTACACACATAGAATTCCAGTGTTGCGCGCGTGTTTAGATTTGTTGGGTGTTCACACATTGCTTGTTTGCACATAGGATGCCCGCTTGCAGCGGGGCCTGACTGTCAGCGAATGTGCTTCCACACAAGTCTCAGTATCATGTACTTGCAGAACACGAAATGTATATATTATGAATAATGAAGCTATTCATCATAGCTCTTCTGGTGCTCATGCATGAATGCGTCTGCGAATTGCCCGCCTGCTGGCACTCCTGAATGTATGATCGCATTTTCGTGTGCATGCCCGGTTCACTGGTGCAGCAAGCGTGCCCAAGAAAGACACAAGGAGCACTTAGACCCAGCTGAACGCCTGTGCACTTGAGGCGTTTGATGTTTGGCCCCAAGGCTCACATCCCGCCTGGTAGACAAGCCTGGACTTCGCTGTTTTGAGCCTCACCTACGGACTGGTATGTGTCGAGGCGTACAGTAGCTTCTAACGCCTGGACCCCTGAAGCGAAAACCTTCAAGAAAGGACCTGTCGAGAAAGACTGACGAAAGCTGCAGACGAGTCGAGGGGCCTGCTTCTGGTGACCGCCCCTCGGCGACATGGCACCAGAGCTCTGAAATCTTCTGGCTTCAGCGCAAACATAGGGCAGAAAGCATTTATGATTCCAGGATGACGGAATCGCCCCTGTGCATCTGCAATCATCTGTATATACACATGATACCCGAGCTGCTTGCAAAGCCACATGAGAATTGAACCCGTCTGCATCATCCGACCACACTGAGCCGGAGCGCTAGCGCAGGGAGCTGCCGATTTCAGCTAATTACAAGGGCCGTGAGGTGCTGCAACGATGCCCCTGATGCTGCGAATCATGGAATTGAAGCATCATCCACATTATCGTGCGGAAAGCTTAAGCACTCTTCCCAAACGATAAAATAGCAGCGTCCATGTACGCATGTGACTGTGTGCGTGTGTGTGTGTGTGTGTATATATATATATGTGAACATACACGTACTTACATACATACACATGTATGTATGTACAGGTGTGTCCGAGGTCGAACAAGGAACCAATTATTTTTCAGACAGGAAGGCGTAGATGCAGGATGTGACATACATGAACATGTAAAGATAGATAGATAGATACATAGATAGATAGATAGACAGAAAGATAGATAGATAGCTAGATAGACAGGTAGATAGATAGATAGATAGATAGATAGATAGGTAGATAGGTAGATAGATAGGTAAATAGATAGATAGGTAGGTAGATAGATAGATAAACAGACAGACAGATAGATAGATGGATCGATAGATGGATCAATAGATGGATATATGGATGGATGGGCGCACGGATAGCTGATGGATGTATAGGTCTCTAGACTCTAGACATTTCGATATTAAGATATGTGGATGCATGAATAAATAGGAAAACACACGCATATTATGGACAGAAAATACATCTGTATGTATATAGGTGCCAGAAATAATAGTACATTGCTATACAACTATAAACCAAAACGATCAGAAGTTGTGGTAGCTGCATGTGGATACAGATAATATGTATATTGTATACATACACATAGAACTAAATATGCAAATAGGCAGGGACAAAGATGTACAGACATGTAAGAACTGAAATACTGTATGTAATATATATATATATATAGAAGTATGTAACCATTTATTCATTTATTCATGTATTGGTCTGTTTATATATTTGCGCTTATGCAGTGTGTGCGAATGGCTTCATGGCTGGTTTTCCCGACAATGTTTATAGGGGTAGAGATATGTGTATATATCATCTGGACATATTGGTAGATATATAGGCGTATGTTCATATGTGTGTATGTGTATATACCTGTCTATATATATATAGGCGTATGTTCATATGTGTGTATGTGTATATACCTGTCTATATATATATATATATACAAGTATCTCTATATCTAGATATCTATGCTTATAGCGTTACAGCTGCATACCTGCATATGAAGCTTTTCAGCTATATTGAAGCTATGTAGCTGCATAGCCAAAACGCTGTGCAGATTCATCCATAGCTACAGATGTAAGCTACAGATGTAAGTAACTACACCAAAAAAGCTAGAGGCCGGTCTTTACTATAAGAAAGCATGTGAATGTGTGAATGTCTATTTTACATATGGCTCTTATGGCTGTCGATACTTCCCTTCCTTCCCTCTCTCCGACTCCTATTCTGCATCTCCCCAACCCCCTAAGACTTTGCAGACTTTTCTGGGGCATGCCAAGGTTGGGCGATGTGGACTGGAAAGAGTAGTAAATATGGATCTTCAAAAAGATGATGTTGATACACATCACGTTGGGGATGTTTAGAATCGCGATGATACGCAAAAGTACAAGGAGGAAGAAAACGCTCGCAATAGAAATAAGACAATAATGATCTAATGACACGTGAATCATGACGATACTGGCCTCGGCTTGGGGTTGTGACATCGTGGTCAGCCTTGTGGGGTTCGCCTTTAGTGTTTAGCGTGTGAAGGTACGGCAGGGGAACGGGAGGGAACAGTTGATCAGCTGCGGCTGCGAATGAATGCAGATTCCTGTGGCCATCACTAGCGCTACGCTACATATCGCGTCGCTGTAAGGAGTACTTTCGCAGCCTGAGAGCATGCTGAATGCTACACCTGTAAACTCATGGAATAAGAACTCGCGAATAAAAGAACTCGCGAATAACAACGCACGTGCGAGTAGAAGCTGACGGGACTAGTCAGATGAAGACGATGATTTGTAGCCTGCAACAGCAAAAGGCTGAAGAGATTGTGCCTAACTGTCGCTCCCTGAGGGGCGTGGACAGAAGAGTCTATCCTTCTAAACCGAACGTCCTCCAAAACAGGCCATGTCCAGATTGCGCAAGAATGCCACGCAAGCTTCGAGCTACGCCGTCGCGGAGTGTGTCACGGTTTCGTTTCGTTTGTCGGTTCTTTTTCCATCCGCCTCTCTGTGTCTTGGGTTCGGGGTTCGAGATTTGGCTTGCAGGGTCAGCTTCCGGGAAGATACTCTTGCCATCAGACGGGATGCATGCCTACCGTAGTGAGCTTCGCGATTTCGAAGATACTGTTGCTCAGTGGTCCAAGCAAGAGCTGCTACTGAAAGTGTGAACTCTCCCAGAGAAGCTTCCTGAAGAAAAATATGTACAATTTCCAGGCCGCAGCGACGAGGTGCAGCGAAAAGGCTCCAAAGGAGCCCCGAAGCAGAGAGAGACGAAGCAGGCGAATCAAATGGCTCTCAACAACGAGACTGTGCCAGCCGCTGGCTACTCCAGCTTGTGTCTCAAGTACCGCCCCACGTTCTTCGAGACGCGCATGTCGTGAAATGCCGCCTAATTCATCGATGCACTCCCTCACTTGCAGCACTAAGCTAACTTAGAGCTCAATCGCAAAATCTTTCTCAGTATTGACGGGCACGGGTCGCAAGTGCGCGGTGACTGCAGGCATCTAAGCTACAAGTAGCTGGCTTTCTTCGTGTGCTGCGACTGCTCGACGCAAAATGTATCAGCCACAAGCTCCACCGTCTACAGGTGAGGTGCGTGGTGCTGACGACCAAGGCGCATGGGAAAAAGGCTGAGCATGTCCACTAACCTCTGGTAGAACAAGGCCCCCATAAACGCCTCATGGAACACATCCCAACTCCTGCACAAGATCTGTGACCGCAGAATCACGGATCCTACGGTTGATATTCGCACACAAGGCGGAAGAACACGAAGATAACGAGAAGCATTTAAAAAAAATCTGGCTGACAGGCTGAGACCCTACATCGATCCATGCTTAGACAAACCAGGCTGAAGCGCTGCATGCGTCGCCGCTTGGACGGTTGCTGCTTCTGGTACTACTACTGGCATGACGACGACAATGAAAACTGCAACCGCGACTCGACCGCGACTACCACGACCACGAACGCCACCGTCATCCACCGTGACTAGTACCAATACGGGGCCACTCTAAGCCGATGATACACACTCGTCAGCATTACAAGCATGTTGATTCCCGACACACTCTGCGCGATGGATACATTACGCCGACTCTTTGGGAGCTGATGCAGGTTCTGGCTGAAAGTACAGAAGCTTCTGGGCTCCACGGTTCGGGGTGCTGGGCTTAGGGGTTTAGGGTTTAGGGTTTAGGGTTTAGGGTTTAGGGTTTAGGGTTTAGGGTTTAGGGCTGAAGTGGTCCATGGGCTTCCAAATCGGGGGCCCTAGAACAAGTCCCGAACGCGGGATCTGGCTCCTGGCTCAGATCCCGAAAAGTTTCCAGAGAGCCCATCACCCCTTGAGGAATATACAGTAGATCATAATGCTACTGATGAAATAACAAGGCATAAGAATACTAGAAGGAGAATAACAAAGCAACAACAATTGAAAGGAAGAAGAACAAGAATCACCATGGCGAAAATTATAAGAAGCACTACTCTATTTGCCTCAACATTGCCTCCTTAGTTACGATGGGTCTCTGGAGCCACATCCAAGCCGCCGGAGAGTCTGTCCAGGCCAGACCGTTTCGGGAGGGCATCATTGCTGAGGAGGTTTAGGGCTGTTAGGGCTGAGGGTTTCGGGTCTAAGGTTATGAGGGTTTAGGGTCATTAGGGTCATTTGGGTTTAGGGTCATTAGGGTCAGTAGGGTTTAGGGTTTAGGGGATCTGTTGGGAGTGAGGGTCTGGGGTAAATTCAGCTTTCGGGGGTCAGGACTAAGGGTTTAGGGTTTAAGGGATAAGGACTTGCTTTTGAAACTCACGCTCGGACCTCGAATCAGAGAGGGAAGAGCAATAGGGTTTAGGGTTTGTACTATACTATGTACTGTATACTATATACTATGCTTTACTATACTATACCATACTATACGATATTATACGATCTACAACACTGTATACAACACTGTGTACTACACTGAATACTGTACTATGTGCTACACTATACCTTGTACTGTGTTTGGTGCTGCACTTTAAACTTTAAACCGTATGCTATACTTCAAACCATATAGACTATATACTATCCCTGTATACTACGTACTTTATGCTATATACTGTACAAATTACTATATATTGCACTGTATACAACACTATATGCTGTACTGTATGCCACTTTTGGCTCCGACAGAGCAGTCTCGAAGGGCTACATGGCAACCTTGTTTGCCATACTTTATACTATACACTATACTATACTAGATACTATACTAGATACTATACTACATGCTATACTATATACTATACTGTATACTGTACTCTCTATATACCATACTATAGAACTGTATAACTATATATATATATATATGTATAAGCACGCAAGGTCGGCCTGGAGAGTCCCGACAGGGCCAGGATGGGATCTGCGGGAATGTATCATCAGAACCGACTTGCCAGGTTGCCAACTCGGAATCCCTAGCCTCTACATTGCAAGGACACGTGGAACGAAAACTTCGAATCCCGCCGAACAAGGCCAAACCACCAAAAGCTCTCAGCCAAGGCTTTGAGCTCAAACTCACAGCCTCAAACTCCAAGAAAGCAACCCGGCAGGCGGATTTGGGCACGAGCCGACGGCTTTGAACCAGAAGGCTTCTTGGCCCGACGAAGGTTTGTCCGATGGCTGAAGGTACTCAACTTCGAGGCTACATACATACATACATACATACATACATACATACATAACTACATGCATACATACACGCATGAATGCATACATATCCGTGGTGTACACATTGGTACATGCATTATGTATATGATATATTTATGTATATATTAGATATTTGTTTATATTCATGTTTATGTTTGTACATATATATATATATATACATGTCTATCTGTATGCATGCATGTCGTTGTGGCCATCAGGAGTCTTTACGTTCTGACGGAACAGTGTCTTCGACTACTGACTTGGGTGTCTTCCAGGCCTGGCTTGCATGGTAGCAAGTCAAGCCACAAGAAGTGCGGGTTTAGGGACGACTCACGCACTCGCACAAGGCTGGCATGGCATGCAGGTCCGGCCTGGGTTTGGGGCCTTAGGGTTTCGACTCTCACACTCGCACGAGTCGAGGCAGGCAAGCTCCACATACTCCAAGCATGTATCCACAATGACTGAGACACCAGGCCTTGGGGTTTAGGGTTTAGGCCTTCCTTGCATGGGATGTACTTTTCTGCCACCGGAAAAAACAAGAGCAGAAGGCAGAACCCACCACCAGAGATCCAAGCTCAGCATTGAACCGCGGGGTGGAGTAATGCAAGAAGACTTTGTGGCGATAAGCGGACAGTTTTGTCCAACAGAGGTCAACGACTTGCCCATCGACGCAGGTTTCCCAGAAAGCACATTTCGGTATGAACCATATTTGCCTCCTGCATAGCTAGGACGAGCCCGCATTGCAGGGTGATGCCGTGAACTGGCAGATGCACAGCTACCCCTCGGTATGAACCATAGAACCTGTGCCGGGGCAGAACCTCAAACCTCTGTGCCACGGGCCCGCATCATCTGGTAGCGACCGACTAACTCCAGCTTCGCCACCCTACCTTACCCCTACATCGCAAAACCCATATAACTTGCTTCATCGGATCCTAGGCAAAAGCTAGGCACAAGCTATGCATGCAGGAATGTGCAACCAGGTGGATGGCAGGCGCCACCGTGCGGCAGGCACGACTGTCAACTGTGCCTGCATGGTTTGCGGGCCCTCGGAGTCGCAGAAAGGATCCAGAATCCAGATTTTGTCGCAGCCAAAGCCCTGGCCAGCCAAGTCTGTAAGGCCGGCCATACTGCATGAGCTGGGTACTACCTGCGAACAGCATGGCACAGTGCACTCACCCAGACAGACAGATATATGCTACATTACATACATTGCAACCATTACCTTCTGCAGTTCGTTACGTTACACTAGATCCGATTACATTACATGACAGTGCCCTGCATTGCATTCCTTCGTACATACATGCATACATACATATAGACATACACACATACTTATAGACTTGCATTACTCTATATTACAGTACAATACTGGCATGACATGTCATAAAATACAATACCCTACAGCACATTACGTTACGTCACAATACATTACTTTACGTTGCATGACACTACATTATTTTGCATGACATGACATGGCATGGCATGGCATGGCATAAATTACATACGTTGCGTACATTGCATACATTAAAAGAGAGTGCATTTATTGCATGCAATGCATAAGCACACATACATACAGACATACATACATACATACATACATACACATGCATACCTAGCTGCATACATACATACATACATACAGACCTACGTGCATTCCTACATGCCTACACGGCTACATGCCAGCATAGCTACATACCTACACATGTACAAAGGAGGAAGAAACATGCATACAGATACAAACACATACATGCAACTCATACTTGCATGCATACACAGAGACATACACGCAAACATGCAGCCAAGCACACACACACATATATATATACACATGGACACATGCATACATGCAACAAACACATTATTAAGATTCATGCATGCATACATCTACATACATACATACATACATACATACATACATGTTTAGCTCGCGCTCGACCAGGTCATACACACATACATACATGCATACACACACATACAAACATAAATACATACATACATACATACATACATACATACGTATTACATACCTACAAACATACCTACATACCTACCAACCTACCTACCTACCTACCTACCTACCTACCTACCTACCTACCTACCCAGCTACCTACCTACCTACCTATATACATACATACATGCGTCCATGAATCCATCCATCCATCTCTCCATGAATCCATCCATCCACCCATCCACCCGTGCATGCATACGCACACATGAAAGCCAAGGATGCGTGCATGCTGCATGCATGTCTGTCTATGGGTGTAAGCATGTACGTACTTATGTACGAATGTACCCGTGCAAGTACGCATGTATGCATGTGTGCATGCATGTAAGTATGCATGCATATGCTCGCCAGCTGCAACATGATCCGCCGCATGTTTCGTGGCATCGGTGTACACCACTACACCACAACGAAATATGAAACTGATGCACGAGAAAATACTGCGGGATGTAGTTGTAAAGCAGTTTAACTTTGCGGCTATTCATCTCTTGTCTGAGAATGCTATGCCCACAGCTCGTAGCCGCCACTGGAAACTCGGCGCACACATTCCACAACGAACCGGAACCCGGCCGTGTGCTTTGGCAGCCCTTCCCATGAGGTCGGACACGCCGTTGGGAAACAGCGTTCTACTAGTGTCCATTTCCCCGGCATGTCCCCCCACTGGCTCCCAACACGACCGTTGCAGTCTACTCTGACAACATGTGCCGACAAACCATAATATAGGGGCACTAGTTATTGGAAGAGCGGCTTGGGGCCGAAACGACTGAGGGACTAGAAGCAAGTACCAGGACAAACTAACAAACCGGGCAATGCCAATGATCTCTGGGACATGTTGCCGGTAGCAGAAACTTCTCACCATTATGCATTGAGTTGTATACTTCGCCGCATCTCCTCCATCTCGCGACGAGCGGCGTCCACGAACACACCTCAGCTAACGCGCGAGGAGAAATTTCCACTTCCAAGAAAGCCATTTCCAAAGAGCAAAGAAGGCAGGATTCCAAGGAGATAAAAACCGCAAAGCACCCCAATGAAAATCACACGGAGCCACCCGGCTGCATGTTGTGAAGCAGCATCGCCATCAAGCTGCCTTGACAGGAAGGCGGGGGAAGAACAACCAATCAAAGTCCCAGTTCCTGCAGCCCTCATGATTTACAAACGCTTCTTGACCTCGGAATTGTTCCAGCTCAGGGACCAGACACGGCGAGAAACCCCCAACCAAGTCTGTCGCCACACAATTGGGCGCGATGTAAAGTGGGCTTGCTGCTGTGGCCGTCTTTCTCACTGTCGTTGTCATTATGACGGTGGCCGTTGCTGTTGCTTCTTCTTGCTGCTGTTCTACTGCTTCTGTTACTACTTCTGCTACTTGCACCACCACCACCACCACCATCGACAACAACAACACCTGCCGACCTAATACTACGGCTGCTACTTGCTGCTACTCCTACTCCCCCTCCTCCTACTGCGACTGCCGCTGCTCTTACTACCACAACCAGCACCACCACCAGAACTGACTGACACTAATCCGTGCCTTTCTGTGAGAACACACAGCTGGTCTTTGCTGCCCTTTGCTGGTCATATGACAGTCAACGTATACTATACGTGCCTTAATTATTAGAATGGGGTCTTAAATACTTGCATTCTACTATAATCAACCAAAATCATCGTATCTCCTTAGGCCCTTGTACCCTTTGCTGCACAACGGGACTGTTCTTTTGACCAAAACCGACATTTTAGACCCATGTGAGACGAAGATGGTGTTCACAACGGATTCCGATGAATGCCAATACCATCAGAGGCACCGAAGGACATGCGAAGCAGAAGGCCCTTCAGATACTCCTGGCCACACAGGAACGAAACGCGCGCGATTGGGTTCAAAGTCAGGCCTGGGAAAGTTCAAGAACCTCTGGGTCAGCAGTCTGCGCTGCGCGGAAGCGCCCCATCAGAATCGCAACTTTGCAAAAAAGGTCTCTCCTTTATCCCCTGGACCTCCGAAGGGTTGCGGGGGGAACACTGCCTGGCGAGTCCCTGGAAGGCTTGCTTCAAAGTAACTAAAGACATTGAGAACAGGAATGAGAATAAGACTTTACCAAACAAGCAGTCAAACAACTGCTGCGAAAAACAACGGAAGAAGTGCAGAAAAGAAAGACAAGAATAAAGTCATCCATACCAGGAAGGACAAGACCTGTAAACGGCCCTTACAAGCCAGAATCCTCAATCTGAGTCGAGGCATAAACCCTAAACCCTGAGCCTGCAGGCTCAAAGGCAGATTTGTCCTGTGACTCGTCGGTGGCCTATTGGCTTGGGTAGGCTTCGGAAACCCTCCAGTCTCGTTTCGGCGCTCACACTGGGACAGTTTACAGTCTAGTGTTCAGGATTTCACCAGGTGTGGTCAGGACTTTTTTGGGGAAACCGTCCGTGCCGGTACAGCAACACATTGGGTAGCCCTGGCGTACCTATTTTTCAGGGAACCCCCAAACACAAGTCCCAGCCCCCTCTTTCATCGGCAAGAGTCTGCATCGTCACCGACGAGCTTGGCTGCACGAGGCGCGCCCATTGTACTCCTTACAAAAGTGCTGCGTAGGATAAATGAACGGCATATCCAAATCTCATTCTTACGCCGTATGGTTGTATGTTTTACCTCTGGGAGCTCTTCCAGCGAAGGAGAGCCAGACAGAGACAAATAGTCAGATAGGTAGATGGATAGATAGATAGATAGATAGACAGGTAGATAGATAGATAGGTAGATACTAGATAGATAGACTGATAGGCAGACAGACAGACAGAGAGATGTAGAGATAGAGAGATAGATAGACGGATAGACAGATAGACAGACAGACAGTTAGAGAGATAGACAGTTACATACATAGATCGATAATTAGATCGGGATAGGGATTAGGGATTGCAGGGATTAGATGATTAGAGGTTAGAGCTCGGAGTTTAGACACGAGAGATTAGCGACAGAGCTAGCGAGAGAAAGAGCGCGAGAGAGAGACAGAGAGAGATAAAGATAGAGAGACATAGAGATGGGGATAGAGAGATAGACAGCTCCGCAGCCAAGCCACAGGGCGGCCTCCAAAATTTCGAGAACATGCTCCTGGGTGTGGTGGGGGCCCTTTAGAGATCAGAATCACTTATTGCTCCCTTTTTTTACTGATATACTCGCAACAAAAAACAATTTCCAAGTAGGAGTTCAGGCGTCAGCTTCCTGCACCATGCCCGCCCGCCGAGCCTCGGACCTGGATTAGCTTCGTTTTAGGGTTTAGGGTTTAGGGTTTAGGGTTTAGGGTTTTTTTTCCCACCCGCCCAGCTGACAAGTCGCACCGCAGGGATGACTTTAGAGTTCGAACTCCGGAAAAAGACTCATGGGCCTCCAAGGAACATGCAGTCTCCCTAACGACAGGACAACCACAAGTAGCAACCGTAGGAAAAGGGAGACTACACCCTCGTCGGTAGCCCTGTTCCTAGCAAGTGTTCGTCAAAGCGCAAAGGGTAAGCCCGAACGAAACCTCAAGTAACCCAGGCCTTCACGCTACTCTGACGAGCACTAGCATGTTTGTACACTACGTCGTGTCCCCCAGCTTGCATAGTACATAAAACTATAAAGTAAATACCCAAAAAAGTAAACATTCTACCAGAATGTTTACTTTTTTGGGTTAGGGTTTAGGGTTTAGGGTTTAGGGTTTAGGATTTTAGGTATGCACTTGATTTGTATGCGTTGGAAACCTGCTTCGTCTTCGGCAAGTCAGAATACTAAACTTCGATGCCAATGGCTGCACACCGCGTACTCATGTAGATCTAAGCTATTGCAGCTTCACTATCCTCTGAGGGTGCGTACCCACGGCTTTGGTCAGAACGTTTAGCACTGAACCGGGCAGGTGGGCAGGCAAAACCCTCCAAGTTCAGATTGAAGCACAAAGGTCACTGAGAGGATCCCGGGCCATTTCTGCCTGCCTTTCCTTCGTTGTATACATCGACGGGTGACTTATATGGCAAAGAAGAATAGCAGCCATAAGAGCAACAAGACTTGTAGGAAGAACTCTAAACTCACAGTGGCACCAGATGGAAGACCAAGCAATGATAGTAGTAAAAACTACATGAAGTTCATGACCCGCATCGTTGAAGCGAGACCGCAGCATGCACTCTTCGTCTGGGCTCGTGCGTCTCAGCTACAAACATGTGCGCTTTGAGCTTATAGGGTTGGATAGGGTTTTATGAAGCTTTGGAGTGTGGGGTTTAGGGATTGTTTAGGGGATGACAGTCCCTCATCACCTTCAGCCTCCTACTCCAGCAGCTTGCTGCCATGCTGCCAGAGTATCGGTAGAAAGGTCTGTAGCCTTGGGTTTCCGAGTTCTGCTTGGCTTCGAAGGAAAGGGTGGCTCAGAATGAGTCGAAGCATCAGGTCGGCGTATGCATCAACTCTGCTTCACCGTAACCTGGCTCAGGAATGTAGCAATGAAGATAATCACCTTCCGTCGCACCGCAGCAACCAACAAATCTATCATCAGCACTCCTGGCTCATGCAATCCCATCACTGTACCACAGTCCCGAAGTTCTACACCCGACTTCTTCAAGTTAGATCGCTGCCTGAAACTTGGACGAAACCTGAAGCACCGGATCCCGCATGCCGTGGAGTCCCTGCATGGGCATAGGGCTTGCCCACTATAGTAAATACAGTACAATACAGTATACTACGCATAAGAAAATACAATACAACATAATACATTCCATTCTGATATAGTATAATATGAGGGTTTCGGAAAATAGGGGACCCTAATATAGCACCCTAAATAGTAGGACCCTTATTATAAAGGACCCCAACATAAGGTACCCCTAATTTTCGGAAACCCCCATATAGTATAATACCCTAGTAAGGCTTCCAGTTTAAAAGGACCAGGAGCAGCTCCGATTTGTTTAGCTTGCGGAGAACACTGCGCTGCCTGTTCGGCCGGGAGGCTGTAGAGTAACAGCAAGGAGGGGTCTTGCTAACAAGGGTAGAGGAACGGCAAGGAGGGGTCTTGCTAGCAAGGATCTTACGGCTTCCCTCTCCGAGGAAGTGCGGGGTTGCTGCCTCCTCCCAAACCCTAAACCCTAAACCCGAAACCCTAAACCCTAAACCCTAAGCCCTAATTGGGGGGTTTAGAGATGAGGCCTTGGCGGGTTGTTGCCCCAAGTTCGGCAAGTTGCGGAAAAAGGGCAGAAGGCAGAAGACCGAATTCGACCGTGCTCTGCCATGTGCTCTCCATGAGAGTATGTCAATCTTCTTACGTTCTGCGAGTCTCGCAAGTCTTGCGCTTCCGTATATCACCCAATCTCCCCGGGACTCCATCATTTCTCGCATGCTTCAAGGATTTTCGCTTGCTGACGTAGCTGAGACTTCCAAAGCTAGGTTGCTTAACCCGTTAAAGAGTTTTGGTATAGCCAGTTCCAAATCGTCAACACTTGCAAAAGATCACTGGGCCACTGGATCTTGTCCCCCTCACCCTTTTTGAACGCAGACTCTCTACTCCAAATTATAAACCCTCTGAGGTTAGAGTCCCGTTGCCTCCGGTCCGGCAGGCGTGGACGCTTCTCGTGGCGTAGATGGCAGTAGCCGCAACTGTCCCCGTTCTCGCACTGGCCGACTTGGAAAAAGATACCTCTCGACCACTTCAAAATCGGCCAAGAAGCCCTCCCGTAAACCCCAACACGAGCACCCGTCGGTGAAGCATCCCATAGAACTCGACACGTAGAGTTCTTGATTCCATCTCACGGGGAATGGACCTGTACGGTGATGTGTTAAGCTGGGTCATGGGTCTTAACTCACTGTCCCACTTTCCGTCCAGGCACAAGGCTTGCGGCACACCTGAGCTGCAGGGATGAGTCCAAGGTGTAGGTCGCAAAGCGATGTGGACTGCGCGTTGCTGTAGGGCTGCTTTGAAGCGTGAGTTGGCACGTCAGCCGGCTAGGTACAACAGTATGTGACACTCTGCGACTCAGGGGTAACAGGATGTTGTCGGTTTGACACCGTCAAAAGCATTGGCCTGTGCTTCCCAGTTCCCCAGCCTTGGAAGCTAGCCTACAACGAAACCCGAAGCACTTCTGATTCAGCCTTCGGACCTCTGGATGCCCATAGCTTCCAGGATTGGCGGCTTGATGAACACCTTCATCAATCACGACCTGCTTGGAAGCGTGCGGATCTCTCGCACCCCTCGGACAGTTCACAACGTGGTGACGGGTTTGGGGGTTTTCGGCGTGCGGATGTGTTGCCGTTGCCAACTGCATCGCTGTCGCCACTGACTGCTCTCTTCTTTGGCACACCACGGCGACGATCGTTCGAGGTCTACGGGCCCCGTACTGTGACAAGTGTTCGTAGAGCTCAGCATGCTGCAGAAGGAGAAAACCTGTAAGCTACGTAGACTGGAATTGGGATGAGGCTCACAGCCCGTAAAGTGGAACCTCGTGGTCTTCCGCTTGCGTCGGCGACACCAGCGTCTCATCCGAAGTTCCGCATCCAGAGGCATCCGCCACTTCTTGCAGGGGATTACAGAGGGCTGTGGCGAGACGGGTTGAAACCCTCTAGCTGAGCCTAGGAGGTGAAAACTTTGGTACTTCGGGTCGATACCAGCCAAAACTGAACACTTGACATAATTCGGAAGATCTGGCAGTAAGAGCCCCCGATCGAAAGGATCGAGATGCACACGATCTATGCCCCTCATCGGCAGCGTGCTTCAAGAATGGCCCTAAAGCCAAAAAAAGTCGGCACACCTTAGCTGATCCTTGGGGCACGCATTTTCCAATCAGTTGGACCATCAGTTGGGGGCCTCTGAGACTTCAACCCTAAACCCTAAACCCTAAACCCTAAACCCTAAACCCTAAAAGGGCCCTGAGCTCGGACAGAACCGTCCTGATCAATGTCGAAGAAAAACCGAACCGCAGGTGCAGCTATACATAAAACTTCGCATTGTATACATGCCTCCAGAGTATATAGATATGTAGGTATATGTATGTATGTATGTATGTATTATATATATACATATGTATGTATATATATATATATATATATATATGTTCTCAAACATGTACTGATGGTTTGCACTGTGCCCCCGGGTCCCCACCCACTCTCCCCCCAATGGCATCCCTGAAGTGGGCCTCCAGTTACAAGGGCTTCAGGGCACGTGCAGAGGGGGGATGCTGGCTTATAAAGGCGGGGGAGGGGGAGTGGGACCAAACTCCGAAGCTCACGGCCAAAGCCGTTCTCATGTGGCGGTCCTTCTTCCGCCGTGGCCTCTTCCGAGTTCTGAATCTCTGACCCCGACACCTTGGATGCGAGCTCCCTTTGGTGAACTCGTTTCTAGTTTCGGACAGGCCTGGAGCCTTCATGATGCCGAAACGGGAAAGGGCTCCCGTACCTCCGACCCGAGAACCCAGGCATACATTCAATACAGTAATACAGGATTTACTGAAGATAAACCTTAAACTCAAATCTCAGACATAACGCCGGCAAGTCCGAGCTCGTGGTCGCAGAGCAGATCTCGGACCGCCACTCCTCCATGCGCTTGTAGACACTGGCCAAATCCTTGCTCACCTCGCAGGGGGTGCGCCAATCTGCATTTGCACACCGAGCGCGGGAGACAGAGACAGAGAGGTGCAAAAGCCACCCCACACTCAACACGACCATGTGGTGGATCTTGCTGGCAAACCCAGAGCCCTTGCCTACTGCTTACCCGACATGAAATGCACGGAGGTTTTGACGTTGAAGGGGGTTGACACATTGAACAATGGACCCGTCCAAGCCTTGTATTCGTCTGTGATTAAAGGTTGGGGGGTTAGGGATTGGACTCTGCCACTCGGACGAGTCCAGCCGTGGTTGCTGTTTCTTCTTCTTCCGCAAGGCAAGACTAATCCGGCTTTCAGGGTTCATGGCAGATTTCCTTCCGTCTGTGCTTCCAGCGGACCACACGGCATGTCGTATGGCAGCACCGCAAGGTGTGGTTCCAACTTTCACCCCGACTGCCGACCGTCTTGCATTTCTGATTGCTGAAGTTGGCTCTATGTCAGAAAGTTTCTCTGCTTCTCTCCTTCTCTCTGCTCTACTGTTTGCTGTTCTTGATGCTGCAAATCAGCTGCTAATGACTCCTCTGCAATGGGTACTTGACTTGATTAAGACCCGGACCTAGACCCGAAACCCAATACCTTCAACCCTGATCTGAACCCTGCAGGCTCAGGTGCCCTCAAACCCACCTGGGCATCCTCATCCTCCCCGGCACGGCGCGCCGCAGGAACGCTGTTGCATCGCAACAGCTTCATGGGCTCGACTTCGATGTCGATGAAGGTTCTTCGGTAGCACAGGGGCCTTGGCTGCGACATGCGACCATCGAATGCGAGGGAGTACCCAACACCATGCCTTGAAAGCCTGCCGTAGATGCTTTTTATGAACCCGAAGTGATGAACAGCCAAGGCACAGCATGGTCGCAAAAAGGACAGACGCCTTTTCAGTGATTCTGTAAACCTGTGTGCTCACTTGAGCCAAGACTGCGCCAGCAGCCTATCACCAATAACCAAACTTTCAACAAACACCCGTGGGTTGCGATGCTAATGATGAAGGTTCGCTGGAACCCTCGAGCCTTCAACACGAATGTGTTTCTAGAGCCAATGCCAACCATCAATATCTTATGACCCGGCTCTTCGCAACCTCCTGTGCCATGGACAGCTTGAGGCTGGCCTCCTTTGCAAGGCTGCCTTGCACCACCTAGAGGCTTATGGAGGGTTTGTGGTTTATGTGGGGTTCAGGCCTGTTTCCGGCGACGGTCTGGGACTAACAAAATCGTGGTGGACTCCCGAAATTGTGGAACTGCGTGGAACTGCCAAGAACATCTTTTGCAAAGAAGCTAGCTAGAACAGCCTGCGATTTGCATAGGACCGGCCTGCGAATTCTTTGGCTGTGGGCTAGGGCAGACGACCCAAATCCACAGCAAACGGGAACCCTTCCCGGCCCCTGGGAACTTCTCTCAGACAGACAATGCATCTTGGATGCAGCCATCCCCGGAATCTGTACAGAGACTGCGGGCTTCAATTTGTAGCAGCCCGTGCGTCTATCCTGGAAAGCAGCCATTCATTGGCTGCCATTTCGCTCCGACCGTGTTTTTTCATGCTGTGCAGGTGGCCTAAACTTTGAAGAAACGGACGCTGACTCATCCAATTTCTGCGAGGTCGACATCGCCATCGACCTCTTCAACTTGCACCTCCGGCTGTCAAAGCATCCGGATTTGAGGCAGAGGTCGTGGATAGTGACGGATGGTGAGTGTTCTTCGTGCTTCAGAACTGCCATCGCAATCGTCTCCACAAGAAGCCTCCACCCACCCCCGCCGCCTGTGAGCTCGCATCTCCGAACATGGGGGGGGATGCTCCGAACCTACAAGCACGATGATACTTATTGTGGTGCACGGTTTAGGGGTTTAGGGTTTAGGGTAGAATCATTGTCATCACCGGCCCCAGCCTCCCAAAACGCCGAAACCCAGTAGCCCCCCCTTCCCTGAGCAACAGCCCGGAGGCCTGGCTGATGTTGAAGCTACCATTGGGATAAATCCGGTCTCGATAAGCCTCGTGGCAGACTTTCGTGCAGTGCTTCGATTCTCGAGCTGGAGCTCTTAGCACGAAACCTGGAGTGCCGACTGCAAGAGCCCGTGGAAGCAAAAGTAAGTACAGATAGAAGTCTGTAACTTCTCCTGATGACCGATAGCGTCAACCAGACATTCCCACGAGTTGGTCTATAATGTACGTTATGCAAGAAAGTCCCGAATTATGGGCAGCCTAGCTGAACAGAAGCAGTGCTACGGGAGGCTTTGAAGGTCTGCTCCAGGACCGGCTCCCTCGCAGCCCCGCCTCCTCCATCGGCCATCGAAGCGCTGCGCTCCCGACAGCGTCGGCCACCCACCTGCCCACAGTTTCAACTACTCTGTAGCCTGGCAAACCGGAACAGCTGAGAGCCTTGGGCTTATATAGATTGAGAGAGTCCGACTTCCCTCTAGGATTCTACCTCGCGAGAGAGTGTCAGAGTGTGTCGATGAACATCATGCGGAGACAGATAAACAAAGAAACAGGTGGGGAGTGAAAGAGAGAGACAGAGACACACACAGAGAAAGATAGGCGGATGTAAGCGGAGTGCGCGCAGAGCGACATTGGGTAGAGCCAGCCAGTCGGGAATACATCCCCCAACCGGACTTCTTTGCAGCGCTTCAGCCTAGAAGGTAAGACGACGTCCCGTCTGTGCCAGCGTCTACGCTTCACCCAGGCCTATCAGAACTCAAGTTAGCCCAACAAGAAAGAAGGCCCCACCATGCCTACCAACAGATGAGATGTTAGTCACAAATAACTGCCCAGGCACAGATCACAAATGAATGTCGTCAGGGATGGGCGAAGCGTGAGCTCTAGCCACTGATGCCGCTCCTCAGTCGTGCGACATGAGACTACAGTACTAGGGTTTAGAGTTTAGGGTTTAGGGTTTAGGGTTTAGGGTTTAGGGTATTCTCACACCCGGCTGCCGCGCCAACACAGCAGATGGCGTTCCAATACTTACTTAACGTTTGCGAACCATGCTTGAAGACGCGTCCACAGCAGTCATCAGCTGGCCGCTTCGCGACCACGCAACCCGAGCTCATGTTGCAGTGACTTGATGAATGTGGTTTCCTGATGAACAAACCCCTTCCCACAAAAACAATTGCGGCTGCCTGTGAGATTGCATGTTGAATCAAAGGATGGCTCTGTACTGGCACGCTTGCTATAGATGCTACTGACGGGCATTGAATGGCATCACTGTTGCTATGAATCCGCTTCGTGATGTGCGCGAAATCCCTTACGCCCCTTTTTTGAACCCAGACTCTGCTGATCGGCTGGGAAGAAACCCTGAACTCTGAGCCTGAAGCCCAAATACACCGCCACATCACGAATGCATCAGGGCCTTGATGGTTAGACTACCTTATACTAGAAATGTCATAAGGATCGAGCCCAAGGGAAGAGCATTCCTGCTAAGTCCGACCCCTATATCCCTTTCGGAGGCCCGCTGTTTTTGTGCTCCAGCCGCCGGCTTGTCGGCGACCTCCACGGATTCGTCGGCCTCCAGAACCGAAAATTTAGAGTTTTTGCCTCCCGCCGTGGGGTTTTGGCGTTCATAGCTCGGACAGTCCAGCCGAGGCATGTGTCGCCTTGTGGTTTAACCCAAAAGAAAGCCCTGACCTTCTCGACCTCACGACCAAAGCTGAAAACATGCTCCTGAGAGCTGTCAAAACGAGACAGCAGAGGAGGCGCATGCAATAAACCCCCGACCGATCCTGTAAGCATATGCACCACGAGCTCTTGGCACAACTTCCCGAGATACCGAAGCAAGTTCCCCCAGGCACGCGCCAGGAAATCGTCAGGTTTGCATTCGTTCGGTAGAGATCCCAATCTCAAGCCCCCCACTGACACTCCAAATCGTGAAGCGGTTGCAGAGAGTCTCCTGCGCCCCCACAACTCAGCGTCCCTCCTTCTCGCCGAGGTTGACGCCGCCCCAGGAGTACCCGCCACGGTACTTCATGTCGATGCCCAGGACACTGCAGAAAGGATACCTCAAGGCAGACTGAGCCGCCTGAAATCTCCAACCGCAGACCGCTTAGTGATCACACAATAGCCCTGGCCCAGCCGGCTCATGGCACAATCGAGAATACAGAATTACAACGGCTCCCTTTTCTTCCCGGAGGACTTCTTTGTCTCAGCCATTCACGCAGATCATCTTACCCTGCTATCCGGACCAAGTCTCCTACACCCGTCAATCCTAAACCCTAAACCCTAAACCCTAGTAGCCCAAAACCCAGGCCCCGGAGCCCCCATCTGGCTTCCAAGGAGCAGAAAACCGGCCATCGTTGACGAGACGGTGTGGCAGTGCCCCTGGCCGTGGCAAGCCATCTTCCTCGTCTGGCCGGGCAGAATACAGGGGGCCTTTCGATCCTTCGAAAGTCGTCGGGGGAGGGGGGGTGCATTATATCATGCTTGTGTAGGGACTATAAGGTGATAGTCAGACCTGTTATCCCGATCCGTAGAAGAATTGTTTGGGGTCTAAGAAACACAGCAGTATCCCGTCACGGAAGCTCTAGATCTTGCGGCTGCTTCCGAATCCGAAACTCCTGAAGCCTGAACCCCTTGACTTGTGAACCCTTGGACCCTGAATCTCGAAAAAATCACAAAAACCGTCTGAAGACTGCACCCGTGGCACGCCACATCATCCTCTCGTGCACAAGCTCGGCCTCGATCCAACCCCTTCTGGAAGGTGATGATGTCCTTAAGCACTTGCAGAGTATGGGCTCGCATTTCCTAGTTTCAAATACAAAGCCCCGGGTCTTGCCGGCACAGTGCGCGCCAAGAAAGCAGCAACATGCATAGGAGACAAGAGGTGCTTTTTGCGAGCACTTTGCATCATGCTGGCCAGCCGATGCCCACTCCTGAAGGCACGCCACACTACACAATGATGCGCCTTGCAGCTCAGGGGCTTCTGTACAAGACAGACCAGTGACGAGTGAGAATAGGAGCCGTGATCCGTCCCAAGTAAACCCTTCCGTTGAGACAAGTCTGCCTGTTTAGGACTTTGAGCACATCGTCTGGGAGAGCCAGTCCAGACCCTCGTGCAGACCGTGTCCTGTCGTGGCACTAGCCGACTGGATGAACCATCGCCGCTGCTCCAGGTCCTGCAGCCCCAACTTCTCGGTGACTTCTGCTGCAGTCATGGCATTGGGCAGGTCTTGTTTGTTTGCGAAGACCAGAAGCACTGCATGACGTAACTCCTCTTCATTCAATAATTTGGTGAGCTCATCGCGGGCCGTGTCGATGCGGTCTCGGTCGCTGCTGTCAACCACATAGATCACGCCTTGCGTATTCTGGTAGTAATGGCGCCAAAGATGGCGAATCTTGTCTTGGCCTCCCACATCCCACACAGTGAATGACAAGCTCTTGTGCTCCACGGTCTCTACGTTGAAGCCGATTGTGGGTATCGTGGTGACCACTTCGCCCAGCTTCAGCTTGTAGAGAATGGTTGTCTTACCGGCCGCATCCAACCCGAGTATCAAGATGCGTTGGTCGTATTTCGTGAGCAAAAAGCGCTGCAGGATCTTCGTCAAGACGACGCCCATGGCTCAGGAGCTCGTTCGAAATGGGCAACGACTTTGAGACTAACACGGCTGAACAACCTCCACCAATTGTCAAAGAACAGCCAGGAGCGAGCCGTGGCAACGATGACAGAGGCAGCAGAAGTTGGGCGACACCGCAGCGGCATCTGCAGCACCCTTCATTTATCTTGAATTTGCAGAACCATGCCTTATCATCTCTTCTAGTCAGGAGTCTTGCTTCAATCTCTTCATTAGCCCAAACCCAAGCGAGTCTTCATCATTGAACTTGTGGCTTCCCAGGCGCAAGGCACTTGCGTATAACCTCCACCGCCTGCAACTGCAAGGCTTGCCCCGCATCAGCAGTGTTGAAATCCAGTTTCCTCGGCTGCACGGCAAGAAGGAAGAACAACGACCACCACCACCACCAACAACAACAACAACAACAGCAGCAGCAGCAGCAACAGCACCA
>CAJNDV010032086.1:31066-43457 GCA_905221635.1 Symbiodinium sp. CCMP2456 | reverse complement strand
CCCAAACCTTCAACCCTAAACCCAAAACCTTAAACCCTAAACCGTCTCTAATCCCTAAAAACCTCCGAACCCTAAACCCTAAACCCCCTAAACCCTATAAGCCCTAAACCCTAAACCCTAAACCGGGGGTTTAGGGGGTTTAGGGTTAGGGGTCTGGGGTTTTTGGATCCGACTTCTGTTTTGGGGAGTTGGGTTCAGTGTTTAGGGCTTCTTGAGGTTTAGGGTTTAGGGTCTAGGGTTTAGGGTTAGGGTTGGGGGCTTAGGGTTCAGGGTTTAGGGTTTAGGGGTTTGGGGTTTAGGGTTTCGGGCTTCTTGAGGTTAAGCCAGCTTCCTTTTCAAGGGTTTAGGGGTTTAGGGTTTAGGGCTTCTTGAGGTTGAGCCAGCTTCCTCTTCAAGGGTTTAGGGGTTTAGGGTTTAGGGCTTCTTGGGGCTAAGCCAGCTTCCTCTTCAAGGGGCTCTCTCTTGCCGCATTGGAGCTCAAGGGCCTAGGGCTCAGGGTTACCCTGTCGCCCTTGGGGTAACCTTAATCATTCCAAGAGGGTTTTGGGGCGTATTACAGCCTAGTTCTATTAAGGAGCCTTGAAGGGATAGCCTTGAAGGGATAGCATGGGACATTCTTGAGGCTACGACCGCAGACATCTTACTTCGAAACTCCAGGATGCTCATTAAAACGCTCTGCAACCCTAAACCCCGCACATTTTTTCGGGTGTCAGGTTGAAGGGTTTAGGGTGTGGGTATGGGTAGGGTTTGGTGGATAGGATAGGGTTTGCGGCTTTCGGTCTGGCTTTTGGTTTGATCAACGGAATACATTGCTGGTGGCTTCCCGGCCGTCAGGTTCACAGCCACAGGAAAAATCTAGCCAGACAAAGGCGGCTAGACAACCCTAAACCTTAAACCCCTAAACCCTAAACCCTAAACCGATAAGTGTGCCGAAGGTCTGTGGCTTTGAAAGAACGAAATGGTAGGTCCGGAAACACAGCTAGAGCCCAAATGCTAGACAATGCTAGATAGCGCTAGACAGTCTGCTAGAGAATGCTAGATAGTGCTAGAAAACCTGAAGCCCTAAACCCCCAACCCTAAAGACGTCAACTCGATACAGCCACAAAATCCTGAATGCATCACTGGAGAGCGGCCTCCGCCCAAGTTGTTGCTGACCTGCGGAGCCGGGGGCGAAGCTTTCTAGAAGCCCAAAGTCCCGAACCCTAAACCCTTAAACGCCGAGCCCCTTTCAGCATAGAACCCAGGGAACTTTAAAGTCCATAACTTCCAGGCCGACTGTAGCACTGAGAGCTTCGATGCTGAAAGCGGAAGAGTGTAAGACTCCTAGCTGAGGCCCGATAATATGAATATGGGGGGGCCTTACTATTGAGAATAGGGTGTTGGGTGTTCCTTCAATCTAAAGGGTTCCTTAGAGAGTTCTGTAAGGGCTACTATAAGGGTTTAGGGTTTAGGGGCCTTAAGAATTCAGGGTTTTGGGGTCCACTATAACAAGGAACCCCCCCAAAATAGTAGTAGTAATTATTTAGGCCCCTGCATTATCCCACATCCTTTGGAGTCTCCACAACAGCTTACCGTAACAGAGCTGCTTGGGTCCTAGAAGGGGTTAGGGAGCGCCGTAATCCTGAAGTCGAATATAAGTTCATATAAACCCCAGCCCCTGAACCATCCGGAACCCCACCTCCAGAAATGCACAACACCCAACGGCACATACAGTCGGTCCTATACCTCCCCAACATGCTCAACTCCAACTTAAGGAACCTTTTTCGGAGCGCTTATGGGAACCCTTCATTACAGGCATCCTCAGGGGAATCTTCACAGGAACCGTTGAAGGAACCCTTAATGAAAGCCCTGTTATTAAGACCCCCTTTAGGGTTTAGGGTTTAGGGTTCAGGGAACTGAAGGAACCCCTTTTGCGAACCCAAAGCCTAAACGCTTATCGCAACCCTGATGGGAACCCCTACATGTTATCCGAAGACCCTCCCACAGCGGACCTTGCTCTGGCCCGCGCCCTGCGCAAGGGCTATTTGGCTTGGGGTGGGAGCAGAACAACTACTGCTTGTAGGGTTTCGGGTTTAGCGCTTGGGGGTTGAGGGATAAGGATTTCGGATTTTATGGTTTAGGGTGAAACCAACCCTTTTGTTGGGAAGTCTACTGCCATATGGAAGATTGAATGCTGGTTTCTGGCTCTTAGAAAGGATTGGGGCTGAGGGGGCCTCGGCTTCGCTTGCAAGGATAAGACAGGGTTCCTGTGTTAGGGTTGAAGTTGGATACTGCCCCAACGGGTAGGGGCTGAGGGTTTAGGTCTTTGTTTACGGGTTGTTTACAGGGGTAGGGTTTACCTGAACCCTAAACCTCAAACCCTAAACCCTAAACCCTGAACCCAAAACCCTAAACTTTGAACCCCAAATCCTAAACCTTGAACCCTAAACCCTAAACTTTGAACCCCAAACCATAAACCTTGAACCCTAAACCCTAAACTTTGAACCCCAAACCCTAAACCTTGAACCCCAAACCCCAAACCCTAAACCTTGAACCCTAAACCCTAAACTTTGAACCCCAAAAACCTATACCTTTAACCCTAAACCCTAAACCCAAAACGGCAAACCGCATCTCTACAAATTGCCCAGGCTCCTAGTCCAGGTTGGAGGCTCCAGATTTCGGTGAGTTAGGGTTTAGGGTTTACGGTTTGGAGTTTAGGGTTTAGGGTTTTAGGGTTTAGGGTTTTAGGGTTTAGGGTTTAGGGTTTAGGGGTGTAAGCTTCTTAACTAGGGCCTTAGTTTGGAGGGTCAGAACCCTTTGTAATAATTTGATTGTGACCCTGCAAAAGTACTATCATATGTCCACCAAACCCTATCAAAATAGCACAACATATCCCAAACCCTATAGCAATCACGAAGGCCCCCCGGAATTAAAACCCCGGGGCGCCTTGCCAAAGGCGGCCCGCCGCACGGCCCCGCCGACCACGAGCGCCGAGGCCAGACGAAGGAACCAGGAAGAGGACGGATCCTGCTGTAGAGGCCTTAATAATTTGAATAGGGTTTAGGGTTTAGGGTTTAGGGTTTAGGGTTTAGCCTTAACAATTAGAATAGGGCTTTAGAGGGTTCCTTTACAGGGTTCCTGAAAGGGTTCTATAAGGGTTAATATAAAGGTTTAGGTTATAGAGGCCTGGGTAATTAGAATAAGGTTTTGGGGTTTAGGGTTTAGGGTTTAGGGTTTACTGTAGAGGCCTTAATAATTCGAAGAGGGTTTAGGGTTTAAGGCTTAGGGTTTAGGGTTCAGGGTTTACTGTAGAGGCCTTAATAATTAGAATAGGGTTTTGGGGGTACATTATACTCTAATTATAATAAGGAGCCCCCCAAATCGTATAGGTAATTATAATTGTTAACGGCCCCTAAAGTACATGTTTTTCGGGCTCCAGGGCTCACGGCTCAGAGGTAGGGCTTCGGGGGGTTCAGGCCTTGGGGCGTTGGTTTTAGGGCTTGGGGCTCTGGGGTTAGTGCGTAATCGGGCAACCTTCATATTGGGGTTGGGCTTTAGGGCTCAACCTCAAAAGCCGTGAAACCCTAAACCCCGAACCCTAAACCCTAAAACCCTAAAACCCTAAAACCCAAAGCCCTGAACCTAAACCCTAAACCCGAACCGCTCAACCCTAACCCCTAAACCCAAACTTCAAATCAAAACCCCGGCTTTGTCTCCGTGACCACGAACCGAAAAAGAGCCCGAACCCTTAAGCCACTTTAACTCTGAAAAACGTAAGCATTCCCAAAAGCCCCGTTATAAGCCCTACAGCAAAAGAAGACCTTGCAAGTACCCTAAAACCATAAACACCACATTCTCAGCTTGGTACCTCGATTACGCCCCACCGCAAACAAACCGAACAAAAATCAAACACAAAAAAAAGCAGCAAGCCCTAATCCCTTAACCCTAAACCCTAAACCCTAAACCTAATCCCTAATCGCAAAAGGGACACCGCCCTTTGAGCTTGGCGAGCCCTGTCCTGGGTCACTGCGCCGAAGCTCGACCTGGTTGGGCTCGGGAGATCTAGTTTACAGTTGGGGGTTTAGGGTTTAGGGTTTAGGGTTTAGAGTTCAAGGTTTACGGCTTGGAGGTTGAGGTTTAGGGTTTAAGGACCCTCAAAAAATCTTAAGTCCACACCGAAGTTGCACGCTTGCTAAACCGCAGGCTACCGCAGGCTAGATCCCCAATCAGTGGAAGACAGTTAAATCTCCAAGCCACTCATCCTTGCGTCCCAAAACACCAACCCCCCATGCCCCAAACCCTCATTAAACCCAGAACCAATGCATCCTGAAATGCAGAGCTCCCAAAGACTAAACATCACTTGTTCTATTAAAACCCCCGGAAAGCTCCATTGACACCAATAAACCCCAAACCGTAAGAAGCAAGTCGTGGCTCTACTTTGGCTTGAACCCTAAACCGACAAAGATCTGCCTCGGGACGCTGAACCCGATAGCCTCGACCCTGACGAGCGCCTACATCCGAAGTCCGAAACCCTTGACCCTAAACCGTCAATCCTAAATCCGAATCCTAAACCCTATATCCAAACCCTAAACTACACTGCACATCCAAACCTTAAACCCTACATCCAACCCTACGCCCCAAATCCGAAACTCTCTAAGGTAGAACCCATGGGCCCCTAGTATGGGCCCTTAACCCTGGGACCCCTGATATACCCACTATATACCCTATATATACCCTTAAGGAATCTTAGAAACTCTAGTGCCCAGATTCTCAAGCCCACCCTGACAGCTGGCGTTACGCTGATCCCCAAGTCCGCACTGCCGGATCAAGGCACCCCTTTGCAGCCGGCGCCGTGCGAAGCGCGATGGGGCCTGACGTGTCTCAGGTGGCTCAGGGTTCGCAGTTTGGGGGTTTGGGACCCTAAACCCTGAATTAAACCCTAAACCCTAAACCAAACCCTAAACCCTGAACCCTAAGCACACTCTAAACCCTAAACCCTAAACCCTAAGCGCTAAACCCTAAGTCTGCAAAGTGTGAGGGTTTTTTGGAGCAGCTGCGATGCTTCAAGGGCTTAGGCTTCAGGGGTTTAGGGTTTAGGGCCTAAGGGCTTTGGGTTTAGGGCTAAGGGTTTAGGGCTTAGGGCAGAGGGCTTAGGGCTTACGGGTTTAGGGTTTAGGGCTTTGGGTTTAGGGCTTAGGGTTTAGGGTTTAGGGTTCAGGGTTTAGGGTTTAGGGTTGAGGGGCTGGTGCATTCGAGGTTGCTTCTTCTTCGCGGAGTTAGGGTTGCACGAGCTAGGGTTTAGGGTTTAGGGCCTTTTGAAAGCAAAGAATTGTGTTTTCCATGGGGTTCCACAGAGTTTCCGTAGAGGGCAACCGTGACCCGAATACAAACTATGCGGGGGGGAAGGCGAAAATACGCGGGCTGCCTCCTTATGAGGGGCTCCTGACCACCAGGGAACCTGCCTTAGCCATTTCAGGGACTGAGTACGTACTTTGAACAACTCGAATTAGGCGTTAAACATACAAGACTGCTCACATACATAGGTTTCTTGTGTCAAACGCAGCAGCTAATACACATGATATGAGGGCTCAGGATTCAGGGTTTAGGATTCCACACATTGGGAGCTTCAGACATGTGTGAGTAAATGCAGGCCTGCTCCATAGCAACCCGATTATCATGCAAACCCGAAGTAGCTTGGGTAAAAAACCCAGCTTTCCCTTGATCATTGGGGTATTGCTTTCCTATTCTGCAATTTTGAGAAGGACACCCAGAATAAACAAGGGAAAACTTGAACATGTGTACGACTAGCAGGACCTGAGCAACGGCACCCCGGGCATTTAGAATCCGAAACCTTGATAAACCTATGCCGAAAGTGCGGTAGAAGCTTGTACACGTCATAGCAGTTACAGTTTTGGTAGAAATAAGAGGCCCCTGCAATAAATCTGAACCCCAGAACCCTCAACCTTCTCACAACCCTCATAGGAGCCCTCTACACAGACCCGAAAAACCTCCAGAGCCCGATCCCGAATGCAACCGTTCCGGAAGAGCCCCATTAACGAACCCCAAATGCGGAACCCTTCCCCTAAACCCTATTTGGGCTTAATATGGGCTTAATGACGGAACTTATCCTCAACCCTAACTAAACCCTCAACTCTTAAACCCTAAACCCTAAACTCTTAAACCCTAAACCCTAAACTCGTAAACCCTAAGCTCTTAAACCTTGAACCCTAAACTGTTAAACCCTAAACTCTTAAACCTTAAACCCGCTAAACAGCCGCAGCTTTGGCTGGGCCCCCGGGCGCGCGGTCTCGACAGGGGCCACGAAGCACGGGACTGCGTCCATGCTCTCCTGGGTTCAGGGGGGTTTAGGGTTTAGGGTTTAGGGGGTGGGGGGTTTAGGGTTTAGGGTTTAGGGTTTAGGGGGGTTTAGGGTTTAGGGTTTTAGGGCCGTAATGTCGTCGCCTTAGTAATTGGAATAGGGTTCCGGGCTCCTTTATAGTGTACTCATCAGAAGGAATCCTGAGGAATCATACTAGTAGCTACCCAGAGACTCCAATACCCCTTAATTAAGGAATATACCTTAAATTATAGTAGGATCCCTAATATGATTTAAGGTATATTCCTTAATTTAGGGGTATTGGAGTCTCTGGGTACTAGGCTTCTATATTAGGGTCTAAGGGCAGTTGAGGGCTTGGGGCTTAAGGGCAGCTTTTGGGTTCAGGGATTCAGGCTAAGGGCAGCTTGGGTCTCCCACGTTAGGGCTTAGGGCTTAAGGGTTTAAGGGCTTAGGGTTGAAGGGTTTAGGGTTTAGGGTTTAAGGGTTTAAAGTATAGGGTTTAAGGGTTTAAAGTTTAGGGTTTAAGGGTTTAGGTTTTAAGGGTTTAGGGCTTAAGGGTTTAGGGCTTAACAGTTTAGGGCTTAACAGTTTAGGGTTGAAGGGTTTAAGGCTCTAGTCGAGGCTCTGGAGTGCCGGAGCTTGGTTTGAGGCTGAAGAGCGAGTGTTACCAAGTTGTCGGGCACTCGGTTTGAGGGTTTCGGGAGCAACCTAGCCCTGAGCCCTATTACTAAACCCTAAACCGTCCTAAACCCTAAGCCCTAAGCCCCAAACCCTGAAGCCTAAGCCCTAAGCCGTCCTAAACCCTAGGCCCTCAGCCCTGAACCCTAAACCCTAAACTGCCCTAAACCCTAAACCGTCCTAAACCCTAAGCCCCAAGCCCAAAGCCCAAAGCCCTTAACCCTAAACCGCCCTAAACCCTAAACCGTCCTAAACCCTAAACCGTCCTGAACCCTAAGCCCTAAGCCCTAAGCCCTAAAGCCCTAAAGCCCTAAAGCCCTAAAGCCTAAACCCTAAGCAGCACTTGAGGCTTGGCGTCGGGCCTCGGGGCTGTTGGGTGCTGAGGTTTAGTCATTCGGGCTGGGGATTCACAAACTCTAGGGCCCCACCCTAAGGCTGCTAGGGTTTAGGGTTTAGGGTTTAGGGTTTAGGGTTTAGGGTTTAGGGTTTAGGGTTTAGGGTTTAGGGTTTAGGGTTTAGGGTTTAGGGTTTAGGGTTTAGGGTTATTAAACCCGAGACTCTGCAACAACCCTAGGCGCCAAAGCCAAGCCCCAAACCCTCAAACCCCGAAACCCCAAACATCAAAGCCCAAAACATCCTAGACACTCATAAGCCCAGACTCGAGACCCCTTTTGGAACCCTCACAACCCTTGAAGCCCTAAACCCTAAGAAGGCCTGAGCCCTAAACCCGAAACCTCACAAAGTCCTAAACCCGAAACGCTACAAAGCCCTGAACCCTAGCCCTACCTTAACCCCAAATGATCTACCTTTCTAAGGACTTATGTAAAGAAATCATGCGAAGGAGCCCTAAAATGCTAGAAACCCTAAACCCTATAAAACCCTAAATCGTCGGCCTCTTCGTGGGAGATTGGAAACGGAGGCAGGGCGTGGAAGAGCCGAGCTTAAAGTGGCAGCGCAGTTTCGGTTTTTTTTGGATTTCGGTGAGGGTTTAAAGGGCTTTTCGGACTTAGGGCTTTAGGGCTTAGGGCTTATAGGACTTAGGGCTTTAGGGCTTTGGGCTTATAGGACTTAGGGCTTTAGGGTTTAGGGCTTATAGGACTTAGGGCTTTACAGGGTTTGGGGTATTTGCGGCGCTTGTGGGCTATAGGGTGGTTGCGGTTTCCAGCGGTATTTCGGGTCTAGCATTGCAGGGTTGAGGCCTGAGATCCTTTAGGGTTGAGGGTTTAGGGCTTAGGGTTTTTTGTCTTAGGGCTTAGGGTTTAGAAGGATGTTGAGGATTCAGGGGGTTTAGGCTTGAGGGAGTCATGAAGATATGTATGTAATGTATGTGTTCAGTATGTACGCATGCATGAGGGAGGGAGGGCTACAGAAACGTTCATGTACGCCATACAAGACATCAAACTAGGCTGCTTTGTGGAGGAAGCGTAAGGAACACCACTACTAATCATTACGCCCTTGTATTCTGCTGAGACGGCATAGAATCCCAAATCCTAAACCCTAAACCCTCCCTCGCATTGCTCTCTGCCGTTTTTCCCGGCCATGGGAGCAGCAAAGTCACCGATCTCACGGCTCCGACTGGCGCCTGCGCAGGGCAGTGGCTATGTAACTCCACAGAACCCCTAAATCCTGAACCCTAAACCCTAAAAGCCACAACAACCCTAAAAGAACCCTTAAACCCTAATAACCCCAATACAAACCCTGAAAACTCTAAAACCCTAGTAAAAACCCTAAACCCAAGTCGAACCCTGCAAATTAACTTGGTCGTGCAGCTGGGAAATGATCAGTTCAAGGCTAGAGCCTTCATGGTACCACTTCTGGCTCAGATAGGGCCTTAATACTTAGAATAAGGTTTTGGGTGTTCCTTTGAAGGGTTCCTTAAAGGGTTCTGTAAGGGCTACTATAAGGGTTTAGGGTTTAGGGGCCTTAATGATTAGAATAGGGTTTTGGGGCTCATTATACTGTACTTATAATAAGGAACCCCCACAAACAATAGTTTTGGTAATGATTTAGGCCCCTATATTACGTCTCCGTTTTAACAGCTCTAAGGCGGACTTGACCCAGGCTGAGGCTAGGACGGCTAGGGCGTATAGGGTTGAGGATGTCAATGTCACTTGCTCGGTGCCGAAGCTTCAGGGCGATACTCGCTGTCGGAGCTCTTGTTTTCACTCGGCTGCCTGCTCCGATTCCTGCCCTTGTAGCTTTTCCAAGCCATCCATGGTTGTCGACAACTCTCTGACCGGCATCCCCGCCGAGAACAGGCTGACCTTCACCCCGATCTGAGGCCATTTCTTGACCAACTCGACATACGCCGGCAGCGTGAGCACCTGGCTTGCATGGTCTTTGAGAAAAGAGAGACATGTCTTCTCCAGCTGCTTCGCCTGCAAGAGATGTGCCTGGCAGAGGATGCCGCAAACCTGCGAGGTGTCGACTTGTTCCGAAAGCTTGGCCTCACACCACAGCTGAAGCCGCGTGACCTGGTACTTGTGACTTACGGCCAGAAGCGCCTGAATCCGCGACAACTCGCGGCCGTAGCTCTCTGTCTCGTTGTTGTGCGAGGTCCCCTTCTGAACGAGCTCCTGGGCATCAGGCAACTGATCAGTGTAGAGGAACTGCAAAAAGGCCTTGAAGATGGCGATATCACAGTCCTCGATCAGGATGACTTTCGAGATGCTCTCCTGCATTCCTCCAGTCAGCTGCTTCCTAAACACCTCAGATCGAGCACAAAGAATCTGGGAGTGCGCCTCAATCTCCTCGCCCTGCACCATGAACCTGACATCGCTGCATGTGCCCTGCTCGAGGAGCGCCCGTGTGTCCTTGAGGATGGTCGGCTCAGGAACCTCTGCGGCAGGGATCATGGGCAGAATTTCTTCGTCTTGGTGAGGCCGAACTTCGAGCTCGAACTTCACAGTCAGGGTGTCGTTCTCCACCCACTCAGACTGCAGCAGCTCCTCGTGGCTCAGCCCGAAGATGCCCCGTGAGTCAGCAGGGCCGTATGCTCCATGGCGGTCCCAGTGTCTATCGCCATGGTGGATGACTTTGCTTGTCTGGCTCCATTGCACGAACTCCCCGTTCCGGGCCCTGACGTAGATACCATACCTGAGAGCAATGCGCTCCTTGCTGCAAAACACTATGGCGAGAGGCCCTCGATATCCGTTACAAGCCTTGTTTTCACAGCTGTAGCGAAAATTAAAAGTCTGGTCGCCAAGGCGAAAGGCCGTGTCAGCTTGCACCCAATGACAACCCCAATCAGCGGCCATGTCCTGCTCGAGCGCGCATGGCACCCAGGAAAACCCCTCGATTCTCCATACATACTCGCCCTTCGCCACCATGTGGTCGAATTTGGTGCTTTCGCCACCACTTGCCTGCATGATACGTTGCCTTTTGAAACCGTGTTGAGATGGAAGCCACGGCCTTTCATGGTCAATAGCCTCCCGTAAATCCGTTTCAGCACTGTTGCGCAGCTCTGCGCTTTCCAGCCTGCCCTGCACCTCCCTCAGCTCTTGCCGCAGCCTGAGCCGCTCCCGGGCCTGCTCCCTAAACCCTAAACCCTAAACCCTAAACCCTAAATCCTAAACCCTAAATCCTAAACCCTAAATCCTAAACCCTAAACCCTAAACCCCAGGCCTGCTCCGTCTCGACCTGGAGCTGCGGGAGCCGCGCCTCCTCGGCCTCCGCCCTGCGCCGAGTTGCCTCGATCTCGGCCCGCAGCTCTTCCGCGGACATGTCTGCCATGGCAATGTGCGACGAGGCCGAAGCCGGATGGGATTCAAAAATATATATCATGTTCTAGCTATATCTGTATCTATGTCTATATCTCTATATCTATATCTATGTCTATTTCTATGTCTATGTCTATGTCTATATCTATTTCTATGTCTATATCCATGTCTATATCCATGCTCGAGGATTCGCGGAAGATCCCATAAAATGTTGGAGCCCCTGCCCTGAAATGTCGATTGAAACCTCCAGGCACATAACCTTCCCAGAGAGTCCAATATCCCGTAGTTTTAGGGTTTAGGGTTTAGGGTTTAGGGTTTAGGGTTTAGGGTTTAGGGTACCTTAACTTATAATAGGATCCCTAATATGATTTAAAGTGTATTCCCTAATTAAAGGATATTGGAGTCTCTGGGTTGTCAAACCTGTACGTCAAAAGCTACTGCGACTGCATCAAGATCCTGCGCGAATTTTCCGCTGCCATAGCGGCAAGGAGTTTTCAATTTATCATCATAAATTCGATGGAACCTGCAGCAGGAAGGGGCCACCCCAGAACTATTGATGCAATCCTATTGCTGCTTTGGGTTGCGACTTTGGGTGCTCGTCTCGAGGCTGTTGCGAGGCTGGGAGGCTTCCAGCTACAAGGCAAACCGTCAGCCAAGATCATCTTTGGTGTACAGGGTTTCAGGGTACAGGGCTTAGAGTTTCGGGTTTAGGGCGTAGGCTTTACATTCATAAACTACTCGCACATAGTTCTGCCGTGCCTCTGTCACATCCGGGCTTACATGAAAGCCTTCCAGGGCAACCAAAAAACCGCCGCCACGACAAGAATGCCCCTAAACCCTAAACTTAAACCCTAAACCCAAAACCCTAAACTCAAGCCCTAAACCCAAAACCCTAAACTTAAACCCTAAACCCTAAACTTAAACCCTAAACCCTAAACCCTAAACCTCTAAACCCTAAACCCTACACCCTAAACCCGAGGCCCTGCCTCCGGGAAAGAGCTCGGCCGGCATCGCATCGACTCCCTGGGGCCCCTGAGCGGATGCTCGCGACGGCGGCTTGCAACTTGAACCCTAAAAGGGTTCTATAAGGGTTTTTTTAGGGTTTTTAGGGTTTAGGGTTTAGGGTTTCGGGGTTTAGACTCAAGGGGTTTAGGGTATAGGGTTTAGGGTTTAGTATAGGGGCCTTAATAATTAGAATTCGGTTGTGGGGTATATTCTTATAGAACCCTTAAAGGGATCCGTAAACGGGAGCCTCATAGGGACCATTAAATAAAGGGAGGCTGAAAGGGAGCCTGATCGGGATCCCTTAAAAGGATCCTTTAAAGAAAGTCATGACCCCTTAATTAAAACCCTAAACCCTAAACCCTAACCCTAAACCCTAAACCCTAAATTATACGGTATAACCCCTAAAACACTAGGGCTTCGGATCCCCAGGCAGATCTTCAACACCAACGAAACCCTCGCGAAGAAGGCTCGAAGGCCTCCTCGAACAGGAACTCCGAAACCCCGTCGAGGCCGATCCAGAAACCCATGCTAACCTCCAATGAGACTGTGTGTGTGTGTGTGTGTGTGTGTGTGTGGGTGTGGGTGTGGGTGTGTGGGTGTGTGTGTGTGTGTGCGTGCGTGGGTGCGTGCGTGGGTGCGTGCCTGGGTGCGTGCGTGGGTGCGTGCGTGGGTG
>CAJNDV010032085.1:125109-142561 GCA_905221635.1 Symbiodinium sp. CCMP2456 | reverse complement strand
TCCTACGAGGACAAGATGAACTCTGCTGCACCGGCGGCCGCTGCAGCACCGATGGCAAACGGAGGCGGCGGTGGTGGCGGCGGCATCACCCTGGCAGACGTTGCCAAGCACAACACCAAGACGGACTGCTGGGTGGTGGTCGATGGCCAGGTGCTTGACGTCACCAGCTTCTTGTCGGAGCACCCCGGCGGCGAGCTGGCTATCCTCACCTTCGCCGGAAAGGATGCCACGGAGGAGTTCAACATGACGCTTGGATGCAGATGTGATGTCTACGGTACGGTGTAGGCTTCAAGTTTCTTTACTCTTTACCGTCCATGAAACTAGTTGAAGGATCCACCCTCCGGATGTGATTGGCAAGTATGCTCCTGACTCCGTCATTGGTATGATCGGTGGCGGTGGTGGCGCAGGCGGCGCAGTTGCTGCTGCCGGCGGAGGTGGCGGCGGCGGGGGAGGCATCCCAATGACCGAGGTGGCCAAGCACAACAGCAAGTCGGACTGCTGGGTGGTGGTCGATGGTCAGGTGCTGGACGTCACCAGCTTCCTGTCGGATCACCCCGGTGGCGAGCTGGCCATCCTCACCTTCGCCGGGAAGGACGCCACGGAGGAGTTCAACATGCCCCTCGGCTGACACGGAGCCGGAGCTGGAAGTTAGCATGAAAGCTCCTTGCCTCTTTCTTGCGTTGACAGTTTCCATCGCAGAAGCCAGAAGAATTCATAGATCTAGACTGACATGAACTGACGTCTCCTACTTAGAAAGTAACTTTCGTTAGGATCCATCCCCCGGATGTCATCGGCAAGTACGCTCCAGACTCCGTGATCGGTGCGGTCGGCTCCGGCGTGGCAGCTGCTGCCAGCGCCGCCCCCAAGGCGGGCGGCGGCGGGCCCATCAGGACTGCAATGGGAAGGGGAGAGCTGGAGAGAGGGGCAGGGATGGAGGGGAAGGAGTGCTTGGCAGGAAAGACACAGGCAGCAAGCTCGGCAACCATGCCGCCTGGGGTCACCTGGACGGGGCGCCGAACTGGCGAGTGGACCTCGACGAGAACCCAGGCCAGGCCTTGTACTCTGTGTGGGTCTTTGGGGGTATTTTCCGGTGCTAAGTCTGCGTATGCTTGGCTTGGCCGAGTACACGAAACAGGTATTCCCTGTTCAGCAAGGTGCCAGCTTGAGCATTCAGCGCAGATCGGGTTTTGTCTACAGTCCTTTGTTCTGGGTCTGGACACCGCGCTAGCGGTAAACCCCCATAAGCTATTGGGTGTTTGTGGCGCGAGGTTTGATTGAGGGAAGTCTTAGTTCAGGGCTTGGTGCAGTGTCCTGCCCTCATCATCTGATGCCATCGCACGCCAGCCTTGAAGCCATGTATAGCAGGTTCCCAGGGCGTCAACCGAAGCCTCGAAGGTGTCCTCCTTATCAATGTCAAGTCGTACTTCAATGCGACCTGGTTCCTGCTGCTCTCAGTGCTGTATGTGCCACAGCAGCACCTGTTTCGGGGCTTCGGCTCCCATGGACCGATGTGCCAGGGCTTAGGGCTTAGGGTTCAGGCATGCTTGGCGTTCTGTGACTCAAGCACTCAAGAGGCGGACGGACAAGCTGCCTACTTTCGGTACTCATGCACATGTTCGCTCACACGATCCAGCCGCACAAAGGGGCGAAATGCAGTAACCCTGCATTCAACATGCTCGTCGACACCTAAATTGCAAACCCCAAGCCTGTACATAGCGTTCACCCGCAAGTCAGGAGTCCCCCGAAGCTGCAAAGTGCTTATTGCAATAATGTTGAAACCAGTTGCATCACATTTCCTGCAGAGGCTAGCTACCCTACTTAGCTTGTTCTTCGACGAGTCATGGATATGCTGATATGCATGTAGCATCCCTTCTATTGGGGCTTAAGGCTCGGGAGTTGCAACATGTGTCGGAGGAATAAGATCAGGCATTGGCATGTAACGCTGGCACTTGGACGTCGTCACCGTCGTAACTTGCAAGCCTGTCAATTGCGGGTTTGTCTCTGTCCCGAGTCCTCAAACAAGGGTTGATACCCAGGGTTGATACTCAAGGAAGTTTGCGCCACCATCTTCTCTGCCAAGAACATCAAGATTCTAGGCGGCACTTCTGGATCATTTTCAAATTTCTTTGTGGTCTTGCTAGCCCCCAAACGCTACACCGCTCCCCGCCTCAGCTCAGTGAGTGCCCTTAAGCTCCAACCAGACAGACACCCAACAACGCAAATGCAACAGAATCAAACCATAAACCCTATTATTCCTGCGGCCCCAGCCTAAAACTAAACCACTCCGCAAATCCCTAAATCCTTTGGGCTTAATCCCGAAGACCATTGAACTCCAACAAAGGATCTCCAACGACCGCCTGGGTCTCACTCGCAGCGCCATCCTCCTGGTGCTCTTCATCGTCATCCACGCAGTGGGAAACCTCCACGTTTTTAAAGGCCGTCACCCAAGAGCGTTTAGGGTGTGTGGGTTTTAGGGTGTTTATGCTAATGTGGATGTATAGTCAATCGTATGCTTTTATTGATGAACCTATGGTAACCGGAAGTTTGAAGTTCCTTATAGCAAGAACGCAGTAAGCCCTAAACCTACCGAAGAGTCGAAGAAGGTATATCTGGAATTCCACGCTATGTCGCCGTCTGCGGTTAGGTCGGCAGCGGTGTCACAAGCCAGCGTAGGTTATTCTAAACGTTCCTGTAACCAGGACATACATGTCCGTATGAACAGGGCCTAACGAAAATGGGAACCCACCTTACCGCCGCGTTGGACACGGAGGCCCAGATGATTTCAATGGCTACGGCTACTTCTACGTGCGCCTCTACTGGACGGGCTTTGGCCTGCCCGCCAACATCGTGGAGGAGTACATCCTCCTGTCGGTGCTGCTCCACGTCTTCGTGGGCCTGAAGCGAACATGGGACATGAAGCTCGCTTTGGTGCAGACCCAGGGCATCAACGTCCTGAACCTGGCCATCTCCGGCTTGATGCTCCTGACCTTCATGACCATCCACCTCTTCCAGTTCCGCTTCGGCGACACCGACCAGTTCGGCCCGTACTACATCCGACCGCCTCCGTACCTCATCAACTTCTGGGGCATCTCCTCCCTGAACCTCTTCTGGACCTCCGACGCCAGCGTGGAGAAGGTCGGTGTGCGCGACATCTACGTGCCGCCCTCAGGCATGTGCTCGCTGGAGTCGAGAGCCTTTACTGTAGTAGCTGTTCAGCTTCCAACAGACACTTGCTGCGTTGTGCTCTGCAGTAGTCGTGGTATCAGAGCTGTTACGTGGACGGTCTGACTTCCAAGGCCTTGGAGTTTCAGATCTTTAAGAACCCCCTTTGGTCCTTCTTCTACATCTTCTCTGTCTGCATCTTCATGTACCACGCCTGCATTGGCTGGAAGAAGGTGACGCCGGTGCTAGGAATTCCCAGGGGCCACATCTGGCGCGTGGAGCTCATCGGCTACGGCATCATGACGCTTGTGCTTGCACATACAGAATTAGGGACCAAAAGCAGACTAGCATTTTGGGGGGTTAGTATTATCTTTTAAAGTTTGCTATTATATGTGTGGGATGGGCCGTTTCCAGATAACCCTCCCGACCCCTGAATCCTGAACACTCAGCCCTAAATCCTAAAGAAGGGTCAAATCCTACCCAATTTAGCGATATCCATCCTGAGTCCAACAGCAGACAACCCCGCCGCCTAAATGCAAGGCAAATCCTAAGTCCCGGACTATCGGAATCTCAATCATTTCAATCATCAGCTGCATGATTATTCCCTGTGCACGCACTGCATCCGAGGCCCACAGAGACTCCGGTATGAGCTCCGAAAGCTAAACTGCTGGGATGCAGGCTTACGGCATAGCAGCGACTAATGCCGAAACCCAAAAGGTTGCAAGTCCGAAACGCAGCAAAGCCTCTGCGCCGCAGCCCTGAAGTCAAGGATCTTCACGACGCGAAAATCTGGAAATATAATGTAAATAATGCCTTACGCAATTCAAGAAATAGTCCTTAACCTTGAGGGGTAAGTCGAGCTCTCTGGGCAGCCCAGGATTGTCATGGGCCTAGTCTACATCTCCTTCCCGCTCTACGTGATGGCCACCAAGCCCTTCGCCGGTGGCTCGGCTCGAGGTCAAACTGAGCAACTTGGAGGTTTGGGTCCAGGGCTTTCGGGGCTTCCGGCGCCTAGGGTTTGAGCACTAAACAGCCTAGTGAAACTCGGTCGACTTGTCCCTTGCTGGTTGCTAACTATAGCAGCCACGGCTATGCGATCACCAAAAGTTGTAAGAGTAGAGGCAGCAGAACGAAAAGGAGCGCCAAATCGAGCAACGAAGCGAAGACCATACTCCAGCCACTTACTTGCTTGCTTGCTCGCTTGCTCGCTTGCTTGCTTACTGTCTTGCTGTGCTTAAACATTCTCACAATCAGCATGAAGAATGCCAGGAGCGATGCTGCCCAAAATCATGGTGCTAGTGGTCACCGTGCGCATGTCACCACATTCGTACAAGCAGAGCGCACCCGTTAGGAGCACCATCACCTTCAGCATAGTCACCATCACCAATTTTGTCACCATCGCCACAGAAGGGGAAGTTCCGCATACTCATGCTCGACGTTTAGAAAAGGGCGCGGAGTCCCAGAGCAAAAAGACGCCGGGCAGCCGAGGCTACGAGACCAAGATCCAGATCCCAGGCAGAATCGAGTGAAGAGACTTGGGACGAGTTAATCTGGGTCGCGCAGGGATTTAGATTGGGGTTGAGGCATCCATAGCTGTAGACTTCTGAGTGCTGTTGGACTGTGGGCTTGTCCATACATCCAGGACTCCGAAAAAACGACCCGGAAGGTATCTTGTGGCAACAGGTGTTGAAATGGGATGTGGAAACGGTTTATGTTTTGGTTTCCGCGGCATGCTGGAGAAGCATTTCCCGCTGAGGCACCTTGACTCAGCCCGTGCAAAGCTCCCTTGGCAACTTGCACCCTGAGCTGACTTCCCCCCACGCGCCTCCGAACATTCATCATAACACAGTTTAGATGGGCAGATAGGGTCACACAGCAGCAACGGTACCAAAATCGTACGAACAAGCCATCAACTGCAGTTGTAATCACATAGACCTTCAGGACTTCGGCTCTTGAGTTCCATTCAACCACGAACATGGTATGAAGGAGAAGGCTTCTTCGACTGAAACCCAAAGTCCCTCAACCTTGAGCCCTGAAGCTCTGGGTCCCTAAGTCCTAAGCTAGACCACCCTAAAACCCTAAGGCCCGAAAGAACAGATTCCCCCTCCACACCCCCAAGCTTCCTTGATGGACCAGTAACTAGACTGGAAGTAGGGCTCGAGGCGCGAGGGAAATACCCGCAGCTTACACCGGTAATGATAACTTGCTTCGTTCCGTGAGTTTTTACGTACCCCCAAACCCCAGCATCCTATACTCCCTCAGCCTTACCTACTTGGAAAAGTGTGCCAAGCCTTGAAGTACCAAGGAAACGGTCTTAAAGGGAATATAGCGTAATGACCCACTGACCCTGAGGAAGAGGTCCCATGGGGGCGGCAGTGTTGCTCCTGTGAGCTGAGCTACCGCCCAAAAGGGGAACGTATGCCTCCTTGGATTCAGGGCATCTGTGGTCCAAAACTTGCGTTGTCGGCTGGCGTATTAAGATTCGGGATTTTGGTTTAGGGTTGATAGGCCTCGTGCAGCAGAGACCTCATGCTCCAAGTGCTACTTTCCCAGATCCCAAACCTCTCTCTTCCTGAAACCTGTTGATCGGTGGGATTCGGCAGAAGTCGGTTTTGTTCACCCAAACAGGAGCAAAGCGGGCCCTGAAAGCCATCATTTAGTGGATGGGATTAATGAAAAGTGTTGTGAGGTTCAGGGTCGAGGGTCCAGAGTTCAGGGTTTAGTGTCTAGACTGAGGGTTCAGGGCCTTAGGGTTCGGGGTTTAGGATTACCCCCCAATATGGCTCATGCAGTCGCAAGTCAGATCGTAGGTATTTCCGGCCGAGAAACTGAAAGCCTTAACACTCTTCTCGCTGTTGGAGATCACCCTTCAGGGACAAAACCTAGGATTGTGTATCCGTAAACTCCCAAAAGCTGCTCTTCAAACACTCACGAACCCCTTAGATGCACCCCCAAGACATGCTGTTGATGTCCTCCGCCGCAGTCTTTTTTTTAAAGCTCCTGGCATTTCTCTGCAACGATTGCCCAGCTTCGAGGCACAGCACGTGGGCTAGGGTTTAGGGAGTCGAGGTGTCGGGGTGAGGGGTTTTGGAACTTCTGCGAATGCAGAGCCCTTTATGTGCCTTTCGTTCTAGGGTTTCGGGTGGAGTGTTTTGGTGTTGTAGATTTAGTGTGTAGTGCTTTTGCTCGGTTTTAGGGTATCGGGCCTGAGGCCGGGTTTGCAAGTTGAATTTTGCTGGCTTTGAGCCTCGTCACTACTACAGTTGCTCCATCTGTACTACGACTCACACTACGATTACTTGTATCCTCGCCAGTCCCAAGCCCGCAATCCCCGAACCCTCAGCAGTGCACAGCTGCAGGCCCTTCCTTGTGGGCTACGGCAGCTCGGTCAAAGAGGGTTGCCGGCTTCGGGTTTCGGCGGTTTCGGTTTTGTCCTCTCAGGCCCATAGGGTTTCAGGGCCTCATGCCGAAGAAGTCCCAAACCCTCAAGCTTCAATGCAGCCTCAGTCAACGCTTGAGGTGTCAGGCCCTAAACCCCAGGCCCTACTCCCCGGTTCCAAACCAAAGCCTCGCAACCGGCCTGAACCTGGAGGATTTGAGGTTCAGAGTCGCGGCCCAAGCTCGAAGGCCCGAATCCCTTAGAGCTCCAGGTGTTGCGAGTCCTAAGCCCGAAACCCTAAAGCCGTAAGCCCTAGATCTCCATTCCCCTTTAACAAGCCCTCGCCAAACCTCATCCAACACCCGTAGCAGAAGCATATGTGCAAATCGCCTTTTCCTGCTTAATCCCCAAACCTCCCAACAAAAACCCACCGGAAACACTCGACCACCCACAGCCCCGAGCTAGCCCCTGGAACTAAACACTACTTGTAAGCCCTAACCTAGGTTTTGTGATTGAAGACCATGGCGTGCTCGTTCCCCACGAACCAAGCGATTGTCGTCGGCGGCGGCCTGGGAGGCAGTTGCGGCTTCGAAGGGCTTTTCATTAGGGGTCTGATGCATGGGGGGCTCACGTGGTCTTGAGAGATTCAGGGATTTAGGGGTTAGGGTTTTCGAGTCGAGGAGTCAAGGGTCAAGGATTCGGGATTTTTTGGGACAAAAGGGTTAAGGGACTATGTATCGTTTCGATTTGATAGTCTTATTGTCATACTTCTCTAGGAATCGTAGCTATTGTGCTGGCTGGTCATTCATCAATGAGGTCTTTCAATGGTTGTCATGACTGAGCATGATTCTCTTGGTGATGCGGAAAGCGAGCGCGATGATGATGATAGTTGATGCTAGTAACGATGATGATGTTGAAGATGTAACAATGCTAGTCATGGTGATAGCACATGATCCGCTTATTTCCTGGCTCAGACACAGCTTCTGCACCAGACATTGGATTTGTCGCAACAGTTGAAGGAAACATGATGCACCAGATTGTTGTGGTCCACCTCCATTTCGTCAAAGTTCTGGAACCTGTAACGCCGAAAACGCACAAGCCAAATGCTCCAACCCGAAAGCCCGAAATATTGAAAGCGGAGCCGAAACCCTGCACTGCCGACGCCTTCCTTCCCTGAACCCAAACCCCTTAACTGATGAGGCATGTCTGCCGCGAACACCGTTGTAGAGCACGGCGGTAGGGTGGTTTTGCTCGCTCTGGCCTCGGTCTACAGCCATTCTTTGGATTTTATTTTGGGGGCGTTGTTGTGGGCAGGGAGTAACTTCAGGTTGCAAGAGGGACACTGTACTTCGCCGTATCTCGCAGCCCCCACGTTGCACAACCCTGATCAGATAACTTCAAGCATCAAGAGACTTGGGAAGTAGGGTGTAATTGAGGGTGTACTGGTTCATCATGCTGTATCGACTTAATCATCCTACTCCTAGACACTAATTTCACTGATTCTTCACGTAGATTCTTATTTTTCTTGTTTGAGACCCTGAACCCTGAATCGAAAATCCTCACCCCAAAGACCTCAACCCTTAACCCCACCAACCTGAGACATCGGAAATTTGTGACACAATCCGGCAGCTGCTTTGCGGTTCCGGGTTTTTATTGAGTTGGGACAGCGAGATCGAGTAGGAAAGTTTCCCAAAGTGCTTCAAGCAACTTTAGAGCTTTGTACGGCTTGAGGTTCTCGTGGGGGATCAGTGACTTGCGAAGTACGGTGGGTGACGCCGGCTGGGGCACGCGTCAGCCGCCCCACTCATGAATCTTTTCAGGAGTGGACTCCAGACTGTAAACCCCAGACCCGGCGACGCGATGAAGCTCTTTAAGACCGTGGAAGAAGACCTTGCCCTGCAGCCTTCCAGGACAAGTCGTCCTTTTGTGGTGGCAACAGCACAAAAGCCACCTCCGGTATCAACGGAGCAGGCCCACCGGACACCAACCCCAAACCCAAAACCCTTGTTGGGTGCGGGTACAGGGAGACGGCTCTGCAATCGAGAGTTTCGGATGGCTTGGATCTGGAGTTGAGAGCTTCGGGGGTGTAGGGTTTGTGGTTCGGGAACCTAGAGCTTTCGAGTTGTGGGTTGGTGTGCGGGTCAGAACCTAGCCTTACCAGTGTTGTCTATCGGTGTTCTCGATCTAACAAAAGCAGTACCCATGCGCTTACCATGCCATCAACGCTTGTACGGTTTCTTTGTCGTCCCTTCATTACCCTCACGCCCTAGTGCCGAGACTCAGTTAGGGTAAGGACATCGGATCCCTGAAGCCTGCAGGCCCTCAGCCTCGAGCAACGAAGTTTCCAAACCTCGCAGGTTGAGCCTGGCAGCCTCGGAAAGTTCGACTCATAGAGAAGAGCATGGAGAGGTTTCTGAAAGTTACTGGTTCCCGTATGATCCAGATCCTAGGAGCATCGTACTGGGCTCTCCAAGCATCGCTTCGAGCCTCAAGTAAAATTGAGTAAGCCCTCGTCATCTCCGAGCTGGCCGCGGGCTCGAACGACGAGCCTAAAGCCTCAAATGCAAATGGGGTTTAGGGTAGTGGGATTAGGAGGTTTGCGTCCATTGTTTCGGCGGCTTTTGGCGGGCTTTTGCAATTTAAGGATTTCAGGGAAGATGCCTCTGCCACCAGGCACCAAGACGCAGAAAGCAAAGGGCATTCCGGACACTGCAGAGATCTTTACCCAGGACAGCCCAGAACACCAGAACCCTAAATCCTAAATCCTGGCCCGTAGGCCCTAGCACCCAACACCTTAAACCCGAAACCCAGATCCCTAAACCCAGAGCCTCCAAAAGCCCAATGCCAAAGCCCCACACCCAGGACGCGCGCCCCGTATCCCAGATTTGCAACTCCGCGCTCCAGAAGACACGGTCACATCCGAAAAGCCTCAACAGCGAAGCCCACAGGAATACGTTCGCTTACCCGTGTCTTTACTATATGTAAGCCGCACACACATATAAAACAATGTCACACCACATCTTACCATGTAATATAATATACTATAGACTATAGACTATAGTGCAATATAATACAGAATTCGACGTAATGTAATGCCACATAGTACTGTAACGAATATTGTAGCATATCATATAGTAATATAGTACAACATCATACAATATAGTACAATACAACATAATATAGTCTACTGTAATTGTTATAATTGAAAAGAAAAGAATAGAATAGAATATGAGGTGGGTACACACTTTTCTCCCTGACTCGAGGGACGAAACAGGTGATACGTGCGGCTGGAAGCAGGTGGGCCCTGAAAGGAGGCATGCTTGTGTATATATATATATATATATACATACACGCATACGGGTGCGGGCACGGATGTAGACGTTTAGTTACATGGACCGCATGCATGCATGTATGAGTACGTGCGTGCATAAGTGCACAGATGTTTTCCCTGGTCGTTTGTTGGCTTTCATATACACAGAGATACCACGAATCTTGCGCACTCCAAATCCAAAGTTGCTCGCCCAAACTTGCATCCGAACTCCGGCTTCAAGTCCTGCGCAGAGGGTCGGGGAGTGCGTCCGGTTTCCGTAGGCTTGTTCATAGGGTTTCAGGTCCACGGGACTTAGTGCGATTGTCAGGTGGTCGTTGCTAGTAGGTTCAATGGTTGAAACCACAATGGCGAGGTGTGATCCCAAACCCGGTTTTGACCTCTTCCCAAGCTGAGTGCTTCGACTCCTAAACACAACTGGCTGCGACTGACTGCTATGGGAGGCCCACAACATAAGATCTGAAACCCCGGGAAACGACCATAAAACCTGACTCGCCCCCGTATGATCAAGCCTCCAAGTACGGACCCTTGAGGACACCTTGAAGGGTGGAGCAAAGAAGCCAGAGTTGGCGAAGTGACCTGGCAGTGAACCGCTCATGAGGCTTGCTATGTATATTTCTTTAGATATAGGCTGATTTTGCCAGCGTAGATCCCCAAACAGTGAAAGAGCACCATCACCGTACTGGCAGATTTCAGGACCACGGCCAAAAACCTTCCCCAAATACTGGCTCGTTTGCCCCAGGTACTAGGTACTGCCGGCATTCCGCCAACCTCAACCGTACTAGCCGTACAAACGATCAATCTTGAACCTAAAATCCACGAACAGCAAGCATCCCTGAACCCCAAAATGCTAAAGCAACGTAGAAGCCCTAAGCCCACAAACTCTGAAGCCCCAAACCCATATGCTCTAAACTATCACTCGCACTCTGCATTCCCAGCCTGAAGCCGAAACAAAGACGCTGCACCCCAGCCGCCAAAGTCTCCTCGAGCTGTCAATCGAGGCTGCTGTGCGTGAACAGCGCCGCCGATGTTGAGACTTGGTGTTGAGAATCGACCCACCTTTGTTTGGAGGTTAAGGGTTTTAACATTCAGGGTTTCTTCTAAATACGGTTTTTAGAAACTTTATCCGAGTTGCCGATCACGTTAAGAGCTTTTTGGATATTGGGTGGCCTGATGAGCCCGAAGCTGCGACCGATGGTGTTTGTTCAGGGTTCCTGTTCCGATCAGTCGAGCGTATTACAAGCACGCAAATGTTACATTCACGCAGCTCTTCTTTTAGGGCCTTAGCTCTTAAGCCGCAATCCGTATAGGCTTAGTTCCTGAATCCTGAACCCAGCATGCCATGAGCCCCAAGCTGTCCATCAGGGACCAAGCAAAGCAGTGCATGACCGACACCCCTTAGAGGCACGTTGCCTGCAACGTATGTTAGGACTGGCTTGTGGACAAGTTCAACCTTGACCTGTCCCTCGTGGCCCGCCGCGGGGCTAAACGACGCGACCCCAACCTCCAACACCCGAAATTTTGGGTTTGGGGGTCTTTTGGGATTCAGGGTGTGGGGTTTTAGGGTCTGTGGATTTGTGGCGTGGCATCTGAGGTAATGTCCCCTTATAGTCCCAAAATGTTTGTAAGGAGTACTAATGCTCCCATGTTAAGTGCTGGAGTTTTAGGGTCTCGGGTTACGACCGGGACGAAGTAACGAAGACCCTGTTTTGCCTCCACGCGTCCACACGTCGAGCAGCAGAGCTTCGTTTGGTAAAAGCTTTTCTTCGAGAGTTGGGCCGCAAGAAAGTCCCAATCGGGTTTAGGATTCGCCTAAGGTTTTTAGTTTCCTCGGAACCCCGGCTTCAGTCCTGCACTTCCAGATTGATTCTGCGGCAAGCCATAAACCCCAAGCGCCTGGTCCTGAAGTCTCAGAGCTTGTAATGCAAGTTCTTGAATACTCGACCACGCTGTTTTGGAGTAGAATCATATGCCCACAATCGCAAGCGTATCCGCAGCATGCCGAAACCGCCGAAAACCCTGGAGCCGAAAGGCTGCAAGACCTCAAGCCTTTTGCGGCTGAGGTTTGGGTGGCCACTCGCAGCCTCGCACCCATCGAGGAAAGGAGCGATTCCCTGGCATGACCATCACCTATGCCTTGATCCAGATGCTCGAGAAGGTAGGGGCCTTTAAGGGGGTTTAGGTCTTCGAAGCTGTGTGGGTGATAAACCCGCTTCCTCGCCCAGCTGCCTTACACGCCTCCCAGTCTCTTTCGCACCAGGTCGCTGAGAAGACGGACCTGGCCCGCATCATTACCAAGGCCGGATTGATCCGGATTGAAGATAAGTTCGGTGGTGAGGACCATGGTTTTGGGCTTGGGCCAGGTTCGCTCTGATTACCATTGCGGTTATTGGTCCACGGCCGTTGTTGCGCGTCTCATACATGACTGCAGCTTGTATCTTGCTTTATCCTGTTTTACCTCCTTAAATGTGTAGAATGATTTGGTCCGAGACCCCAGACCACGAACCCTCAGCAACCTTGAGCCCCAAACCCTGAGACTCCATAATAGCTGGCCCACAACCCTCCTATAACCGACCATCGACCAGACCAGCTTAAGCCCGAAACTGCCATGCACTGAGGCAAAGGTCTTCCAGCTGGTCACGGACAAAAACGCCTGCGTGGGCTGCATCTATGCCTCTTGGGCTGAGTATTTCGGTAGACCGGGAGTAGTAGGAATTAGGTTCCAAAGCCTTTGGAACCCTCAGACCAGGAACCCTGAAGCCTGGAGTTGAGACTGGGGTGCAGGAATGTGGAACTCAGGGAAACATGACCTCAAGCGTTGAAGCCCGACCGCAGAGGCTCCGAATATAGGGGCAGGAAGAACTAGAAATACTCTAGGGCCAGGCTCCTGTCAGCGCGTTTAACGTGTGTCTTTAATAGGGCTTAAAATAGGGGCCTGCATGACGAAACAACAGTTGGCTGAAGCCCTAGAGCTCGCCTTCAAGACCTAAGAACCGAAAGCCCGAACAGAGTCCCGGCAGCCAAAGTCCTAAAGTCTGCAGCCGCTGAAGTGGTCCGAGCCAGTGACCCGCAAAATCCTCGGGTCAGAATGATAGAAGAGACGCAAGTACGCATGCGCGCATCTTCTTCGTTTTGAATGTTTTTCTACTTTCCTTCTCTCTCTCTACACGTGCATATTGCAATGTGCATGCTGATTAGTTTTACTACTATTCTTTTATATTGTGGTCGCCACCACAGGCGATGTAGAGGTGCAGCAAATTGGAGGTGTGGCATTTGAATGTAGCAACCGCCCCGAAGAGTAAAGAAGCATCATGACAATTTCGGTGGACGTGCATCTGCTGAGTGGCAAGAGGGCCTCCCTTGACGTGGAGGCGGATGCATCAGTTAAGTCCTTGACACAACGCGCCCAGTTGTCTCTGGGGACTGGCAAGGGCAGGTTGCTGAATGCTTCTGGAGAGGTGCTTGACAGAGCAGCAACTGTCAATGAAGTCAGGTTGCAGAGTGGTGACGTGCTGACCCTACATGTGAAGCAGGTGCAGCTTGCAGCTACAGGGGCGAAGACGGAAGAAAAATGCGATGTTGACGGACTCCGGGTGTACTTGGGTGCTTTCGCCGCACTCCTCGGAGACGGATCGGTGGTCACCTGGGGTCGTCCAGAATCTGGTGGCGACAGCAGTGCCGTGCAGGAGCAGCTGAAGGATGTTCAGCAGATCCAAGCTTCGAGTTTTGCATTTGCTGCTGTGCTGGGCGATGGATCTGTGGTCACCTGGGGTGAGCATGACTATGGTGGCGACAGCAGTGGTGTTCAGCAACAGCTCAAGAATGTGCAGCAGATCCAGGCTTGCTATGGCGCATTTGCTGCAATCCTCGGTGAAGGATCTGTGGTCACTTGGGGTGATCGAGACGCTGGCGGTGACAGCAGTGCCGTGCAGGATCAATTGAAGGACGTGCAGCAGATCCAAGCTTCCAACGATGGGGCATTCGCTGCAATCCTGCGCGACGGATCGGTGGTCACCTGGGGCGATTGCGGATGTGGCGGCGACAGTGATGCAGTCCAGGAGCAGCTGAAGGATGTTCAGCAGATCCAAGCTTCGAGTTTTGCATTTGCTGCCGTGCTGGGCGATGGATCTGTGGTCAGTTGGGGTGATCCCGATTATGGCGGTGACAGCAGGGCCGTGCAGCAGCAGCTGAGGAATGTGCAGAAGATCCAAGCCTCGAATCGTGCCTTTGCAGCAGTGTTGCGCGATGGATCTGTGGTCGCCTGGGGTGATCCCGTATTTGGTGGCGACTGCAGTGGCGTACAGCAGCAACTGCTGGATGTGCAGCACATCCAAGCTTCGTGCGGCGCGTTTGCAGCAATCCTGGGTGATGGGTCTGTGGTGACCTGGGGTGACTCTTGGTATGGTGGCAGCAGCAGTGGCGTACAAGTGCAGCTGAATGATGTGCAGCAGATCCAGGCTGCATCTCGTGCATTCGCTGCAATCAAGAGTGACGGATCTGTAGTCACCTGGGGTGATCCTGGAGATGGTGGCGACAGTAGTGCCGTACAGGAGCAGCTGAAGGATGTTCAGCAGATCCAAGCTTCGAATTTTGCATTTGCTGCCGTCCTGGGTGATGGATCGGCGGTCACTTGGGGTGATCGAGACGCTGGCGGCGACAGCATTGCCATTCAACAGCAGTTGATTAATGTGCAGCGGATACAGGCCTCCAACGGCGCATTGGCTGCAATCTTGAACGATGGCTCTGTGCTCAGCTGGGGGGATCCCGAGGGTGGTGGCGACAGCAGAGACGTTCAGGACAGCTGGGCATGAGCAGAGCATGAAAAATCACGATGGCGTTGTCACGAGTATACTCCGAGTACTAGTTACAAGTACCAAGCAGAAATTCAATTCTGCCATACACCAGGCACTAGCACCAAGAATGGACGGCAGCCCAACAAAGCAGAGCAGCACTTCCAGTGCTGTCCTCTTGGAGCTCCTTCATGAAACCCCAACCCCCGAAGCCCGACACTTCCCCCTGCACCCCCGAATCCCGAATCCTAAGCCCAGTACTCGCTAGCCGCTAACCCTCTGAGCCTGAAATTTTCGACCCTCGACCCTAGAATACCCAGAAGTCCGTTTACCGTAGCAGGAGCTCCAAACCTTTTTCAGGCGAAGATCGACAGCGCTGTTGATGTAACGTAATTAGGGCCCGTAACAAGTGCACAGGGTCCTCGAAGGGTGTTGCATGGCCTTACAGGGTCCAATATGAAGGCCTGAAGAGAACGGCTTCAGCTTGCCTCGTATTACGGTGCAAAGTTATATCGGGATGGTGCAGGGATGGTGCCATCCGACGTTCAGACCTTAATGTTACACTCGTGATAGTTACTTACTTAGTTAATGGGAGAACTTTAAACTTGTTTGGCCTTCTATATTTGGCCCAATCGTAGAAAGCTGGAACTTTTGCTGTGCCGGTTACTGGAGAAGAGAGTTATCTATGAACCCGCCTCCCCAATAATGGCGATATTAAGGTCCTTGCAGAAAGGAGGGTCATTAATCAAAAGTCCTCAAAGCACGCTTGCACCGTCCGTCAAAACCTCAGAAGACAGGCTTTGATACCCGTATACAACGGGTTGCCCTCGACCCTACACCCTAAGCCTCCAAGGACCCAGGTGATAAGCCGTGTAGTTTTCTACTGAAAGGTTTCTTGTTAAGGTCTTTTGGACAAGAGGTCTTTGTTCAGAGTTTTGAAAATTTGAGTCACTGTTTCTTCTAGGGTCTGGGGTTTGCAGGGTTTCGGGTTATTTCCACAACGATGGTTGTTATGATGGTACTAGTATGGTACTTATTGTACGAGTGAGGCATTCTTCCGGTACAAAGTTAGACTCGAATCTTAGAGAATCTGCCATCTGCCTGTTGAGTCCGACCCGAGAGCCAGCATAGCAGCTTGCGAAAACCTGTTTCTTTTTGGAGGTTTCGGGTTGAGACAACTTTAGGGGTTTCGAATGGTTTTACCCGCTCCAAACTGAATCCTGAGATCCTCTGTCTCTCTCTGTCTCTTGCCCCTGTCCGTCTAAAATCTTTGTCTCCGTTTCTGCCCCTCTCTCTCTCTCTGTGTCTGCACGCTATACATGCACTTCAATGTTTGTTTTTGGCTTCACAGCCTTGTTGTTAGCATGGGTTGGTGGGAAACTTTCGAGCTTTTTCGACTTACAGAGATCTGGGCCTCCAAAGGCTCACGGGTTTCGCGAGGAAAGGCTCGTGACTGTTGGCTGTTGAAGTCTTTTGGCCATCGTGTCTTGTAAGTCGGGGGGTTGCGGATTCAGAGTTAAGGAATATAAATAAATAAATAAATAGATATATATATATATATATATATATGGTCCCCCCCACCCCCGCTCAGTTATCTACCTTCTTCGTAGGTTTTTAGCACCCGCTAGGGTGGGGGAGGGCCAGCTTACTTCAGGGTTTGGGAGCAGTAGTGCTATCGTCGTTCTTAGTGTCGTTACTGTTGTTTGGATTTGAATTGTTGCCATCACAACCTCCCTAAAAGACAACTCTGTACATGTTTGTACCGTGTCTATTGTAGCCCCCGAAAATGTGCAGTACTAAAACAGAACAACGGATGATAGAATACACGCTCGCGCACGTGTTTATAGCCCTGACGCATGTGTTCAGGGCGCTGGGAGCACTCCCGAGGAACCCGAGCATTGAACTTCAATCCCGAAGATTGACCTCGAACACTCCCGGATCCAAGATTCAAGATCCTGGGGAAACGTTGTCCTGGAATCTTAAATCTTGCATCTTGGATCCGGGAGTATTGAATTTCAATCCTCGGGATTGACGTTCAATACTTCGGACTGAACTCCAATTCACCTGCCCTGCACATGTTAAACGTGGCCGGCCGAGTGCCAGCATGATAGCCTACCCTTCGAGCGTTACATACAAATCAAATCCAGGATGAACAATAGTAGCGTTGTTTCCCGTGTCTTGCTCACTGAAGTCCACTCGACCCAATATCATTCCTAGTAGCAATAGACCCAAGAATGACACGACTTGTAATATTCACCCTACTATGAGTGCCAGCATGATAGCCTGTCCTGCTACAGCTGCATGCAAATCAAATCCACGATAGCATGTAGTGTTGTTTTCCGTGTGCTGCTCACCCGAAGACGAACAGAGCTGCTGGCACTACTTGGTAGTAGTAACAATGGTCGCAACAGCAGTATGGACGTTGAAGCCTTGTTGAGGTCCCTTACACCCGACTGAGCAATGAATTCCATCAGCAACCCCAACGTTTCTTCTATTGTAAATTATGTGGCCTAAGTGACAATCCTCATATTGGCCTCAACGAAGCTTTTTCAACTCTGAAGTACTGCCAGCCCCTAACATGAGCGTTTACTGATCCAAATAGTAAACGTCATAGCATTATTCGCCACTCATGCCCATATTCACCGTGGCATCATTATTCACTACAGCCTACGCTTATTCCCCAAGCTCGACATCAGCCCCCATACTAGCTCCAACGGCAACTCTGACATTGGAACATGCTCCCTCACATGCCCTGGAAAGCCACGAAGGTAGATAACGGGGGGGGGGGGGGGG
>CAJNDV010032085.1:98352-125102 GCA_905221635.1 Symbiodinium sp. CCMP2456 | reverse complement strand
GTAGCATGCATATATAAAAAAAATATATATATATATATATACATATATATATTTATGACTAGGGAACTGTACAGCTTGGAGGCTTAGGGTTTAGGGTACATGCATGTATACACAGGAGGCAGCCCAGAGCTGCCAACAGCCCCAAACCCCACACATTAAGCCGGACACTCTGCCCCTGCCAAGGAGAAGGGCGGCCTCCACCTGCAAGAGTTCGGCCCGGTGATCCTGGCGTCAGGCGCGTGTTTTTGCGGGCCCAAAGCTTAAAAGTCTTAGGGTTTGAGGTTCGAGGGTTTACGGAGTTTAGGGTTTTGGGGTTCAAGGCTCAGTTTACGTTGTGGGTTCAGATGGCTTTAGGATGTAGGGTTTTGGACCGTGGGTTTGGGTAAGCAATATCGTGCATTCTCATACGGACGGATGTATGCACCTGGCTATCAATCTTTCTACCTACCAGGTTCACATCTTCCGGAGCTGAAATGGCTGGGGCGGGTTTTGAACCACATTTCGCGCTGAGGGGATCGATATAAAGAATCCCTACCCTTGGGTTCGGCAGAGGCACTGGGTATTGCAGCTGAACACAGACGCAATGCCCGAAGACTTCGAAACAGTTAGTGAGTTAATGGACGTATTGGGGCCTCTTCTTGTCCAAGACCGCAGCCTGGTATCCCTCCAGATGCGGCTGAAAACCAAGGACGAGGACACTTACGAGGACCCCTAAGCAAGAAAGTTACCCGGTACGCGTCGTCGGAAATCCCAAAGGGCGGGCCGGCCCAGGCCTCCAGGTTTATGGTTGTAAGTCTTGCGCTGAGAGTTTTGGGTTTGTTAGAGTTTTGGGATCAGGGTCTTGGGGTTTAGGGCACAAGCTGGTCAAGAGCTTTCGGGTCTCAGGGTGTAGGACTTGGGGTTCACGACTTAGCAGAACTAACTGCCCTGGATTCCCTGCCCAGAAGAACAAGAGCGCCCCCTCTGAAGACACTGAAGTTCCAAAGCTTCATTACGCCTGAAGCCCCCTGCGCGCGGCTTCTGAGGCGGCTTTGGAGCCGACTTTACCCAGGTCGCGGCATTTACGATTTGGCATGTAGGGTTTTGGGCCTTGGGGTTTCCGTGTCGGGCTTGGGGGCTTTAGGGTCTAACAAGGGCTTGGGGGTTTCATGATTTGGGGTATGGTCCGTGGAAGGACTTCCAGGGTCTGGGCTTAGGGTGTAGACTTGGAGGCTTGGACTTTATGTTTAGGGTCAAACAGCTGTGATTCTAACTTCTGCCAGAGAGGGGACCCTACCAGTAATGTCCAGTGAACAAAAGCTGTCGTTCTTCTCCCGTTTTGTGAAGCTTGAGGTGAATCCTCGAGCTGGGCTGAATTTCGTGGTTTTCGGGCCACCGAAACCCCAAACGCTCGACCCTCGAACAGAGGCACACGGCCAGTTTTGAGATTACTATACGCTGTTTGGACGGGGTAGCCTCCGGTAGCACGCCACCTGTCCCAAACCCTGAGGACCCTAAAACCTAGACAGTCATTGGCACGCCTGTCAACCACAACATGTGAGACCGGGGTTGTAGTTTTGGTAGGTCTAGTTTATAGGCAGTACCGATGCTTCGGGCCTCCCCCAAACCAAACTCTGTTGCTAAACCCCAAACCCCAAAACCCCAATCTCCAAAGCCTAAACCCAAACCCTAAGCCCTGCCATAGACCCGCATAGGCATAGACCCCACACCCTGAAAAGAGCTCTGGACCCAAGCCCTGAAACCTCGCAGGACTCATTGCTGGCCAAGTATCGGCCGGATCTCCTGCATCTGTGCCCTGACCCGATTTAGGGTTTAGGAGTTTGGTTTTATCCCTAATCCTTTAGGGTTTTGGAGTTTGGGTTGTCGCTTAGGGTTTGGGGTCTTGGAGTTTGAGTTTAGGGTTTGCCGGTGGGGGGCGGGGGGTCCAGGGTTGAGGGTTTGTTCAGGGTTCAGGGCGCTTGTTTTCGAGTCGGAGTTTGGGGGTCCAGGGTTTGGGCCAGAGGATTTTCAGTTACATCATCACCACAATCGTCATCGTCATCGTCATCGGCACTGTGCTGACTATCTTTGCTGCTGCTGCTGCTGCTGCTGCTGCTGTCGTTGTTGCACAAAAATGTTGCGTTTTTCTTTCACATCGATTTTTCCGCCGGTGTTTTCGTAATATTTCTGGTCAGCACTGTGCCGAGCCTCGACTTTTCGCAAATGCCCGCTTGGACTTCCATGTTTGTTCGAGCTCCGCGCAACATTGGGGGGGGATGATGACGTCCATGCGAATGCGGATTGTAAAGTCCAACTGACCCCTAAGCCCTGCACCCCAACTGGACCCTGCAATACCTGCGTGTTTCTCCAGGTTTTTTTGGCCCAGAAGAGAACAAAACGTGGCTTCTGTAGGGTACAGGTATAAAACTCCCAATGCTACGCCCGCAGCTCGGAAGCCTGGAAGGCCCTGCAAGGTGATTGTGAGCTCTTACGCCCTAATCCTGCAACGGTTTAAGATTTCAACCTTCAACGATCAAGACTAGATCCTAGCCTGCGTGCCCTGCTCCTTTTCCGATACTCGAAACCTAAGAGCATGAACATACCATACCACAAACCCTAAACTTCAAACACTTAACAAAGCTCCTTGGATGCCCGAGGCCCACCACCAACGGTGAGCACTGCACCGGCGATGGCATCAAGATGGGCGAGGCTCGAACGGGGTGAGATTTTGAAGATCCTGTCCGGGTGTTAGGTTGAGGTAAGGAGCTTGGTGGGTTAATGGGCATTGGCAGGCTTGCTGTGGGTGAGCGCGGTTGAGGTTACCGAACTAAACTAACCCGTAAACCTTAGCCTAAATGCTGAACCCAGAGCTTGACCCCTCAACCCATGGGAACTGCAAAGGGACAAGGATCTGGAAGAAGTGCGAAGAGAAGGGACTAGGCGGGCTGACAGTCCGCTTCGGTTTGGGGCGAGGTTTAGGGTGTGGCGTTGGGTGATGTGGTTTACCTCGTACATCCTACGCCGAAGCCCTTGAAAATCCGAACTTCCACTCTAAAGCACCGGAAAGCCCAGGACCTGAAAGCCCTCGAAATCGAAAGGCCCGAGGCCTTGAAAGTTGAACGACCTCACACCCTGGTATATAGATGTCTCAGTACATTTGCAATAGTATGCCTTTGAAGGCTCTTCACACTTGTTTCACGCTCCCGAACACTATTCTGAGTTTTAAGGCACCTGTATCAGACCACTGCCAAAAATGCCAACACCCAAAGGCCCTAAATCCCAACACAGAAAGCCACACAACCCCAATTTGCAAAGCGCACACACACGCACACCGAAACCTAGATGCCTTAACCCCGACACGCTCAACAAGCCTTCTGAAGCTTGAAGTTTTACAAAACCGTCCGCGGCCATGGATGTGAATCCAAATCGGGAAACCCAAAGGCCCGGACAAAGGACGCGAAGAAAGACCTTAAGTGTATCGATCCTAAAAGAGAAGGCCCCTCAAAGATCCTCACTGACTCGCCGAGGCCATTGGTGCAAAGACGATCGACCTTGAGTGGGTTCAGGTGCACCGTCTGGATGTGGAGAAACGGGTCCTTTTGTGATTAGAACAGTGTCTTGTTTCTTTTTCCTGTTTCTGTCTCTCGGTCTTCAGGCCCTGAACCCTGAGAGCTCGTCCTCTGTCTTTCTCGGCTTGGGGACCTTTTCCTTGGAGGGTTTGTCGAGGACTTGTTGAGGCGTCGAGGCGTCATGACAGACCGAGAAAGACACTGCCCGAGCTGTTCCCTAGACTTGGGCTCAAAAACCAGTAAAGCATCTCACGCCCATGCAAGTTCTACTTGGCCTTCCAGGAACCGGGGTTGAGCGCTTTGCCTTCAGTTTGAGCCTCCGGGTGGTAGCAACCCGAGAGTCTACACCCTGAAGTCCCTGAAGCTGGAAACCCACAGTTCCTGAGCCCGAAACCCCCCATGCGCGAAGCCTAAACCCAAACCCAGGGCCCAAAACCCAAAACCCTACGGACTTAAACTCCAGATACCCCCCAACTACAGAAGAACCACCCTCAGGTGCACCCGACCGGCCTGGTGAAGCCGGACGATGCTGATGCGAAGATCAAGTTCCTGGCTGCCGAGGTCATTTTTGGTTGAGGATTGAGGATTTAGGGTTTTTACAGTGTTGACGGTTTCGGTTTTGTTTCGGCTTTGAGGTTTGGGTTCCGGGCTACTTCAGTGCATTTCAGGGTTCTTCACCTGCATAGGACCAATCAAGTTTCGGTTGTAACCGTACAAGCTGCAGAAAGCTGGGTCGGAATTACATGCATATGTAGTACAATCGACTTGAAAAAGACAACGCATCGCGAGGAACTCCCTTCCACGCAGACCAAGCAAGACTCCTTGCAACAAGTTGTGACAACAACCAACTGGCGGTGCAAAAAGAACGCTTTCTTTGCACTCCCTACATGTATTAGGTTTGCGTGGGCTCCAGAAGCCTTGAGCTACTCATCCCAGTCCATACAAGAGGTCTGTCTTAAAGCCGCATCAAACTTTTGATGCACTGCAAAAAGGTTGTTTCAACCTGCTGTTCTTGTCAGCGGTCCTTCTACTTGCATGCCTAAAAGGGACCCCAGCCCCCAAAGCCGCATCCCCAAGCTCTAAAACTGAAACCCCGAAACCGCGATTCTTTCGTTACTTGCATCGGATCATCTACTGTAAGCCCTGGGCCCATAGAACCCTGCATGCTTAAGCACTAACTCTTGAAACCTTGAAGACTTCCTGAGCGATACCCTGAATCCTCACCCTTTAAACCCTAACTAGACCGCTTATCATGGAGCCCCTGGACTCACTCCAACTCCCAAGCCCTAACCCCCCGAGCCACTAAGCTAGAAAGCCACCGAAACTCTTAAGCTTAAGCTCACAAACTCCGAAGCCTAAGCCTGAACGCTTCAGGCACGAAGCCCGAAAACCCTCAAATCTTAAGACCTTCACCCCCTAACCTTCCTGAACCCGAAGGCCCTGCGTGGTGTGGGCGGCATCATCCTCAACGCCGAGAGCTCAGAGAGTCGGAAACATCCTCCTTCTCGGAGTTTACGGCCAGGGGTTTGCGAGAACCGTTCGCGAGCCAGACGATCAAGAGACTACCGTGTACACAGCTCATCATGACGATTGATGATGTTGGTGATGAATCAGAGATGGCGCTGAAGGTGATGACGGTGATCTCGACTGGTTGACTTCATTGATTGACTGATCGATAGCTTGACCTCTTAACTTCATGAATCCGAAGCCGGGAGCCCTCCATCCGCTAGAAAAGCAAAGCGTTTCACTTCCTCGGTGTTAATTCCAGCAGCCACATAAGATGCCGGAAGCCGCGCCAGCATCCCCTTTTCGCGGGGTCGGGAATCGCACACATCCTTGGAACAGCCTTCAGCCGCGAAGCCGGTTCAAGCAAAGCGCGAGACAAGCTTGACGAGGCAGAGGGCAACCGATTCTGCAACGAGCTGGGACGTTGGGGCCTCATGCGGAGGGATTTCCGGCTTTCTATTGGGGCTGTGTGCCTTTAATTGAGCTGCAACGAAGAGTTCCGAAAAACTCGGGTGTGGCTAAAGTGGAATGGAGTCGCTGGACTAGCTTGTTCCCCCATGCACTTGAGTTTAGGGCTGGTGTGCCAACAGAAAAAGCCTAAAGCCTTAAGCCCAAGACGAAGACTAAGCCTCTGAAATTTGGGCAAGACCCAACAAATTTGAGCTTGAAAACGGGGGTTGATAATGGTGAGAGGGTTCAGGATGTAGAGGTTAGTGATTAGCCTTTAGTTTCATTTAAGTGTTCAGGGGTGTAAGTGACCTACAATACTTATGGTCTCTATCAGGCTGGCCCGGTTTTGAAGCTGTCATACGGAGGGAACTAGCAACCGGGAAGACCTTAAAACCAAAGCCCTGTTCCAGAACTGAGGGCCTGAGATAGGTCCGAGGGTCAAAGATAAAGAGGGTGGGGGGAGCGGCGGCATGGGTATATTGGATGGAGGGATCCTCTGCCACATGGTTTGGGGGTTTTAGGCTCAGGGCTGGGTCGAGCCAGTAAGTGGAGACTGGAGTTGCAGGTTTCGTTGCTTTCTCACGAGGCCGCGACTATGTCACGGGCGAGATGTGGAAGAGCAAGCCACCGTTCAGGTGGACCAAACAGCTCCAGATTGAATCAGGTTGAGGTCTAGAATTGCGGAATGTTCACTTTTTCTTCCTGGGAGCTGTTCTGAAAACGTCGTCGGAGATCGCTTAGTTTGAGGATTCTTTTCGTGGTCCTCGTGAAGGTACACCTTTGCGATTCGGTGAGCATTTGGAGGTGTAGCATTAACAAGGACTTTGCCACGCCCAAATCCACGATTCTGCTACGCTTTATTGCTGCTCTTGTCATTCAACCCAGGAAATTTCCCAAACCCTAACAAGCTAAGCCCCAGCAGTTGAACGTCATGCAACCAACCCGGAGATACCCTCGTTGCTAAATCCTACACCCGGTGCGCAAAACCCTTTAACCCCAAAGCCTACACTCTGGATCCTAGTGTTGAAAACGGCGCAAGTTCAATGTAAGCCTGGCGTCGCAAATCGCAGCCGCAAGCTGCCAGGCTCTGCCTCAACCGTGCTGCATCAGACGAGATCATCTGGCACTGCAAGTCCTCCACTCAGTGTGGCTTCTGGCCACCGCAAACCAATCTTTTCAGAGGTATACTTGGCATTCGGGCCTGTATTCGGTGATACCAACCCCAAACCCATTACCCCTGGGAGCAATTAATTGCTTCGGGAGCTTGGGTGTTTCGGGTGTAGGACCCCGCCAACCCTGAAGCTTCAAATTCTAAAGCCTTCAACCCAAAACGCTTACGCTTGATCCTAAACCCTGGATCAGTAAACCCTGCGTCCGACGTGGCGCCCGCGCAAACAAACTAAAAGCCCGCTAATCTCGGCCTGGCAGTTCTGCACCCTGGCGTGTAAACAAGCCCCCGGCCGAAACGGGACTAGTCTGACGATGGTCGCGTCTGCTAGGTGGCACTTTGTTCGGGACACCTTGAAAAATCCTTCATGGTACAATAGCAGTACCTCTTCAATTTATCAAAAACTTTGGTAGACCTTATAGGTTACCGTCCATAGAGCCCTCAGCTCTATGGCCCGAAGGTCTGTCTGTCATTCGTGGCGAGGCTTTTTGGTGTAGGCTGAGAGTTGCGGGCTTCGAGCTTCGGATTTTAATCTCAGGGTTCAGGTATGGGCGACACGGGCTTTTAGGCTTTCAGGTTTGGTTTAGGGCGCTTCCGCCCCGTGTAGGATTGAGTGTTGGAGTCAAGACTCTGGTTCTGTGGGATGTCGGGTCGCTTGCCAGGCACTACACGGGACGTGGTGCTTGGATCTCAGACCAAGTCTTTTACTGTCATTGTCATGAGTACGTATCCCTGTTTGTGAGACTTGCTTTCATGTCCTGAACATGCCGCAGGCTAAGAGGAGATAGAAGCAGGGATCATGCATGCAAGAGTCATGCCCTGCACTTCGAGCAGTCCACTGGTCAGAGCTTCCGTCTCTTGTAAGTCTAGGCCACGATAGTCTCATGCGGAACTCCGGAGTTGCTTCAGGTCATGAAGTACTACAACAGCGGTGAGGACTTGGCCAAGGACATGGGCATCTCCTTGTCCGTGATCGAGAAGGCTCACGAGGACCACTACCAGGCTGCCAAGATGATGGAGAAGGATCCCGAAGGAGGCAAATGGCCTGCGTACCCTTCAGGAAAGTGCTGGGATGAGGCCAGTGGAACGACAGGCAGTGGCAAGAAGTTCTATCACAACATCATTCCGGGCTCTGCCGTGAAGTCCGAGCCCTTCTATGTTGCCATCATCACGCCTGTGATCCACTACTGCATGGGTGGTCTCCTCATCGACACGGACTCCGCCTGTGTTGGCTCCAACAACCAAGCCATTCCGGGCCTGTACGCTGCCGGCGAGGTGGCGGGCGGCGTGCACGGCAACAACCGCTTGGGAGGCAACTCCCTGCTGGACTGCGTGGTGTTCGGCCGCGTGGCCGGTAAGGCAGCTGCCAAGTACATGTTGGGCGCGGACATGAAGGATGTGGATCTGTGCGCGATCACCGGCGGAGGGCTGACTGGTGCGGTGGAGAGCTCCAAGCTGGCTGGCGGCTCCTACGAGGACAAGATGAACTCTGCTGCCCCGGCGGCCGCTGCAGCTGCGCCTGCGGCTGGCGGTGGTGGTGGCGGAGGCATCAGCCTTGCAGACGTTGCGAAGCACAACACCAAGACGGACTGCTGGGTGGTGGTCGATGGTCAGGTGCTTGACGTCACCAGCTTCTTGTCGGATCACCCCGGTGGCGAGCTGGCCATCCTCACCTTCGCCGGGAAGGACGCAACGGAGGAGTTCAACATGACACTCGGCTGAATTGAATGATGTCATTGCACTCATGCCCCGAAATTGAACGCACCACATCTCCAAATCCAGCAAAGCCTAGACCAGACCAAACATGACCAAACCCAAACCCCACATCATTATGACCTCCACACCCTAGCCTCCTGCAATCCAGACCGCAGCCCCAAGACACAAATTACCGCAAGCCTGTACATTTCCCATGTCTCTTCGTTCTCAACCCCACCGCGTACAGGATCCATCCTCCCGATGTGATCGGCAAGTATGCACCCGACTCCGTGATTGGCATGCGCCTCGGCCTTCCCGATAATTTATTTGATGAATTTCCGTGGTGCTTTAAGAGGCCTAAATGAATGTGGCCTATGTGATTCTATGGGCGGTGGCAGGTAAGGGCTCGAATTCGGGAGTATGCCACGGCTACGATTAGGGAGATGCTTCAACAGTGGCTTGCTAACACCGATATCCTCAAGCCATGAAAACCCCACATAATGCTCTATACATATATACACATATTAATATATGTATATATATATATATATATATGTGTGTGTGTACAAATATAGATAAAAAACTGCGATAATGTATACACACATATTCGTATATGTATATATGTGTGTACATGTATATGCATACATGTATTTAAAAGTGTACATAAATATATATATATATACGCATATGTACAATGTGTTTATGTATATGCCCATATACGTAAATATGTATGTATGTGTATATATGTACTTATGCGTTTAGGTGTATGTGTATATGTGTAGTTATGCACATGTCTATTTATGTATACTCTATAGGTATGTATGTATACATGTGTGTGCGTGTGTATGGTACATATGTGTATATGTGTATGTATGTGTATACATGTGTATATATGTGTATACATGTGTATATATGTGTATACATGTGTATATATGTGTATATATGTGTATATATGTGTATATATGTGTATATATGTGTATATACGTGTATATCTGTGTATATCTGTGTATATGCATATGTGTATGTGTGTATATATACAGGCACATACACACATACATGCAGGCATACATACATAAATGCATGCATACATACACAGAGATTCTGGCGACCTGCTGCTCCATTCTTCAATCTCAAAATCCCAATCTCAAAATCCGATGAACAGGATCGGCGCTGGTGGTGGCGGCGGTGGCGGTGCTGTTGCGGCCGGCGGCGGCGGCGGCGGCGGCGGTGGAATCACGATGGAAGAGGTCGTCAGTGCCTGTTGGCGGGTTCGGTCTTTGGTCTAATTGTCATCGCGTCTCAGCCAAGAGTGCAAAAAGATCCCACGCCCCCGCAAGAGAACAGCACCACCTGGCCGGTGCTCGCGGTTTGCCTTTCCCGAGCCCCCGTTGTGTGCCGCTTCCGATTGTGAGCCTGGGGGCTTTTTCCGAACCCTGAGCCCCAAAATCCACAGCTACGCATTCAGCAGCTTTGAAGTCAAGCTAAATGCTGGATACCCGAGATGTCAGAGCCCTGCAGCCGAAGATCAAGAAACCTTAACCTCCGCCCGAACTGTAGAGTTTCCCATCTCGAGACCTTGCAGCATCTCTGAAGGTGGGCAAGCACAACAGCAAGACGGACTGCTGGGTGGTGGTCGACGGACAGGCGGGCTCCCTAAATCCGGCAACCGACTTTCAATAGGCCGTCCGGTAGGATGCGATGCCCCGGGGGCTTATGCTCAACTTGCGAGGGGGTCACACTGCAAGGAAGGTCGTCCGCAGCAATCCCCAAAATTGAATCCACGCCCCTTGCCATCAAAAAACAAAGGACTCTACATATTAACACGTCAACCTGTAAGGACTCGTTTGTGGCCTACAAGCACCGCCAGAGAAGGTTGCAAGCCCGCTTCAGCAAGGAATCTCAAGCTTTAGAGGCATGAGCAGCAGCAGACATCTCCTACTATCGAAAGGGAATTAAGCCCAAAGGGGCCTTCAGGTGCTTGACGTCACCAGCTTCCTGTCGGAGCACCCCGGTGGCGAGCTGGCTATCCTCACCTTTGCCGGAAAGGATGCCACCGAGGAGTTCAACATGACACTCGGCAGATGCCAGACATGTTGAAACGGAGGTGGTAGAGCCTACTCTGTGCAGGCATATTTCATCTGGAGTCATGAACAGCTTGAGTCATGAAGAGCAGCAGCTGAACACCACGACCTGAAGCAGTACATTGTACAGATGAGGGAGTTGAGTAGTGACGGCTGCAGACACTAGAGTTCAAGAGCTGCAGCACGTCTCGGCTCCCAATAGGAAAAAATCCATGAAAGCTGCAAAGCTCTACAAAGAAAGCCTATGTCCTATGTACCCTAACAGCCTGATAACCCTAAGACGTTAAAGACCCTCCAAACCGAAAGACCTTTCCTCCGGGAAGTTCAGGATCCATCCTCCCGACGTCATCGGGAAGTACGCCCCGGACTCCATCATTGGAAAGGCCCCCAGGGTTTGGGGTACTTGGGGCCTCGGGTTTGGGGTACTTGGCCTACGAGGTGTGGAGCTGGGTGTGGGCGGTGTGCGGGCTAAGTACACAGGAGTTCCACGTAACGCTTCCCTAGGCTCTTCCGGGCTTGTGGCGCAGGGTGTTTGCCAGAAGTGTTAGCGTGGTTCGGCGGTTTAGGGACGGAGCCAGCGGGCGTTCGTTTTTTTTTGCTTCCGCCTTCGGTCCCAGGTCGGTTCTGGCGCTCCGGCGGCTGCCGCCCCGGCCACGGGAGGCGGGCTCGGAGCCCCGCTGCTGGAGAAGAGTGGACACAAGGCAGCGCGGCACTGGCGGAGAGCCCCTTTTGTTGGTGAGAGCCTTCTTTCTTGTCGTTGGTTTAAAACTGAGGTGGGTGTTTTTGTAAGGTTTGGGGTCCCAGCTAGGGTTTTCTGTAGCCGTGTTGTGATGGGTTTTGGCAGCGCCGTAATCAGGCAGGGTTCAAATGACTGCCAGTACCTGATTCTTCTGAGAGGAGTAATAGAAATTGTCATCATTGCTAGATATTGCAAGCACCAGTATACTTGTACGAATGGTTCAAACTATCATTGCTATTCTGATGTTGTTAGGATTCTTATAGCCAGTGCTCGCTAAATCATTCTGATTCTTCAGCAACTGTTCACACCGTTCATTCCTCCCAAAACCCAATCCCTTCTTAGCAGAGGAGTGAAGCCCTAAACTCAGTCAAAAGCCTCAAATGCACTGAACTTCCGGGGCCAGGCGAAGGATTGGACCAGACATGAGCAGACGCTGGGGCTTTTCATGTATTTGCTCGCGCTTCTCTTTCCGGACTTGCATGCGTCTTGAGTTTTTCTGCATACTGGCGTGTCGGTTTTCGGGTCCTGGTTCTACATGGGTTCTCAGAGAGTTTACGGGTTTCGGTGGGGTGCGTCCGCGGTGTTCGGGGTATAGGTAACTCTGGTTTTGGAGTTTTAAGGGTTGCGTGTTTTGCTTTAGAGCTTGGGTTCAGGTTGGTCCCTTTTTTTGCGGGAAGGAGCCCCCCAAGCTGCAAAAGGGTGATCTTTGAGGAGTTGCTGTAGGTGGGTTTTTCGAAAGGATAGCCAATAAGTAGTTTGAAACGGAGCCCTCTCCGGTAATAGGTTTCTGAATTGCAAGATGGGGATTCGACAAGTTGGTTATATTTAGGATTCTGCTATTTGCAACCCCACTGATAACCAACTTACCAAGGATTCTTCAGTAGGCCCCGAACCCCGAACCCCGCTCCCTACTTGCTATACTGCATGTTATTCGACGAAGCTCGAGCCGACCCCCAAACTGCGAGCTTCGGCCCAAGCCCTGCTTCTGTTCCGAGGCCCAAGAAGCCCAAGGGCGGCTTAGGGGTTGGTGTGCTTGGGGTCATCGAATGCGCAGCCCCACGACAGCCCAGGAACCGTGCGGAGCGCATGAAGGGTGAGGGCAACGTGGCATATAAATCTGGACATATATATATATATATACATATATGAATATGAATACAAGAAGAAACAAACACGTACACACACACACACATATATATATATATATGTATATACATCTATATATATATATAACATGCGTGTGTACATGCGCATGCACACACACACACACAGACAGACGGACAGACAGGCAAACAGACAATTTCAGTCAAACGTTGAGAGCGCTCCCCAGGTCTATTCTCGAGCTTCGCTCAGTCCTCTCAAGTCGTGTGCCCGCCTAAGTCTCCGAATGCCAACCAACCCCCACCAATCCCAGACCGCGCCTCTGAACACAAATCGCCAAATGAATCCCTTACAAGAAGATAGAAAACATGAGGATGAGCAAGCAAAACACTCCGAGAACACTCCTGACACTCTTGTAGTTTTCTGCAGCAGGGCCCAGTCTAATGATTGAGCTTTCCATGTTAACCGTTAACCGTCAACTGCCAATCTCAAGATACCTCAAGAAAATTATGCCGTCTCAGCCCTGACAGCTCGTAAGCCCTAACTCGTCCAAGCCCATCATCTGCCCAAACCATACATCCCCTCCCTAGAAGACCCCAATGATTCCCTCTCTCAGGCAGGATCCCTGGCTGGATCGGTGCCGTCTTCTACATGGTGTCTCGGCGCTCAGGGTTCAGGGTTGGGGCGTTAAGGTACGTTCAGGGTGGCAGTCAAGATCACCACAGAAGCCGCCTAAACCCCAGTCATGAATTTCTCTGGGGTCAGGTCCTCGGCTTCATGAAGGAGATTCTCTTCACCATCGTGCCGCAGAGCAACGTGACCATCACTGGTGACCGCGTCGGTCTCACACGCTCCGCGATGCGTCTTGGCGGTGCCAGAGTTGGGGAAATATGGGGTTCGTGGTGGTTTGGGGTTCAGGTCCCAGGGTGTAGGGGTCAGTGTTCTCCAGGCTTCTTGTGCAGGGTGAAGATCGTGGGCCTGAAGATGTGCGGCATCTCTATCTGTTTCTTATGTCTCGTTCTCATTGAACCTATACAAGAGTTGTGCAGACGTTAAAAGGGCTTGAACGATTGGAATCATCTTCGGGGGGACATAGGACAGGCATAAGGCATTAACCGGTACAGCTGTACTCAGTGTCGAGATTCTTACGCTGGGAGTAAGTTTACGTTTAAGCCCCCAAACTCTGTTCGCCCTAAGCCCTGTTCCTTGAACATTAAACAGAACCCGAGACGACATGGGTCGGATGCTCGACGGTCGGCCTGCCTGCTCGTTCGAGGTTTCACGGTTTGAGGTTTTTGGGGTAGGATTTGAGTAGGCATGGGGTGTATGGGAATAGGGCTTACGGGTCAGGGTTTAGGGCTGATTCTTCAGGGTTTGGGGTTTTCGGTTTGGACTTGGGAGTAAGGGCAGCAGGTAGAAGGATGCAGGTGTAGAGTTTTTGACAGGTTTGATTTTCGTCAAAGCACTTGCCCGAGATGGCATGCTCCAGTAAAGCTACTAAGACTCCCGTGCGCGCAACAGGTTCCTGTTCATCTTCATCATCATCCACGCTGTCGGCAACCTGCACGTCTTCCTAGGCCCGGAGAGGGGCAAAGCCTCGAACACTGGAGCCGGTTCCTCCTGAGCAGCTTTACTTCGCTTACCATAGCAAAGGCCTTGATGCGTCAACCCTCTGACTTTGACCATACTCAAGCCGCAAACCTAGGCCTACACCAAGTGGTGCGAAACCCTAAACCCAAGCCTCCAAAACCCCTGAGCCCGTAAAACGCTAACCCTTCAAGCCTGGTCCCAAAGCCCTGAAGCCCTGCAGTTGGAAAGTCTTATCCTACAAACGTCAACGCCTACCAAACCGAAATCCCGAAGCCCCTAACCCATGAAGGCCCGGACGATTTTAACGGCTACGGCTACTTCTATGTCCGGCTCTACTGGACGGGCTTCGGCTTCCAGGCGCCTTGGGCATGTTGTGAGGGTAGGGGGATTCCTGGGAAGTCTGAGCCGCTCAGGGTTTAGGAGTTCTACGGTATACGGGTATAATAACGGGTTTGAGAGTCCCCAGATGCCAAGCTCCAGGCCAACATCGTTGAGGAGTACATCCTGCTTGCGGCCCTGCTGCACGTCTTTGTCGCCCTGAAGAGGACGTCAGGTAGTGTGGTTCAGAGGTAAGACAATTTGGCTTGGGTTTTGGGCCTCGAGGGCCAAGGCCCAGGAAACGCTTCTCAAGCCCGTCGTGACATATTCATGGCGGCCTGCATCCTGGATCCAACCAAAGGTCAAAGCAACTGGATAGACCTATACCGAAAACCCTGTTGTAACTGGATTAGCTCAGGCCCTCAAAGTACCCGAGAGCCTCAACTGCAGATCTACAGCCCGAATCTGTGAATCCGCTTTTCTCCACACTCGCAAGTCCCAAGCCCAATGCCTCAACGCCACTGGGAGGACGTGGGACATTAGCATGAACTACTCCGCTGCTGGGCTGTTTCAGCTGACATCTAGAGAAGACTGATACTACGATGCTGGTTCTTGCCATCAGCACAGCCAAAGATATCTAACTGGCTTTATCGTGCTGCTACATTTGCAGGTCATGTTTCGTCTTCGCGACTTTGCGCCAGCATCAGCGTTGCTATTCCGGTTACCTACGGCTCGCGCTCTAGATAATGACGAGCAAGAATCACAATGATGACTCATCGAGACGGATAGAGGATGCCTGGACACTTGCAAACGACCCGCACACGCGACAAACTCAAGTAAAAGGATCATGCCGTGTGCTCTGGATTATGAGCGCGACCCTCAGCACCGAACCTTGCCTAGCCCCTAGAGGGAGAAGCGCAGACACTCGCTAAGCCTCACAAGCATCACACTTCCAAACAAATAACACTCTGATTCCCCTGAATCTTCAAGTCCTAAACGGGCGCATACCCGAAATGCAAACTCGCAAGTCTGGCAATGCTTTGCACACTTTGAGGTAGCATCTGGCAAGTTGAACCTGGCCTTCTCCGGCGTCACCTTGCTCACCTTCATGATGATCCACCTTTACCAGTTCCGGCTTCTCTGACTGTGCAGAAAAAGGGTCATGGAGCAGGTTTTATTTTGGAAGGGGAGAGGGGGTGTTATCAGGACCTCCCTCCCTTGGTTCAGAGTAAAGGGGCCGGAACAAATAGTTTCCCAAACACTATAGTGCACATCGTGAAGCGCGCGCAGAAAAACGTTTCCCGGGACGTGGTTGCTCTATTTGGTGCTCGCATCTCTTTATTGCACAGGATCGTGGTGGACAGGGGGTCTGGGAAGCCAGATTCATTGAGTTCCAATACGTGGGCCACTTTGTTTCCTCCAAACACTCCCCGAATCGCGCCAGTACTTGGAGGCAAGCATCTTGCCCGTCCTCTGGAATTGTCTCCTAGTGGTCCCCGGGTGATCTCTTATGGTCCTGCTTCGGTCGCCTTGGTCGTCATAGTCGTCGTGGTGCTCTGTCACGAATGTAGAGTCAATGTAGAGGCTTGGAAAATCAAGCGCAGGCATCTGCCACTTGTGCCTGCCACAACTAGGCTGCTATAATGATCTCATCAAGCCCGATTCCAACTGGTGAGGCCCCCATGGCATACACTTAGTAACGTGGAGGTCTGGTGAGTCTGGTGCTCCCGACCTCGGCTTCACACTCCGCCCTTCCATCTTGTCTTTAACACAACACAGCTTGAACGACAAGCCCAAGAAGCCCCAAACTTGTGAGCACGCTGCGGTTAGAGCCTTTGGGAGAAGGAAAGAGCTACGGTTCAGACGGTTAAGAGACACGGTCGTGTAGAGAGCTTAAAGCCTCAAACTCGCAAGCTCAAACTCCCACACCCTAAACTGGAAGCCTCCCACCGCTTTCTTCAGGTTTGGCGACACAGAGCCTTGGAAGCTCTGCCCGCCGCCCTACCTGCTGAATCTGCCGCCGGGCAGAGAGAGAGCACGGGCCGGTTCAGGGTGTGCGTTTTGTGGTGTCAAGGCTTTGGGCTTTCACGGATTGCGTTTAGGGATCAGGGTCAGGCCCGTTGCCGGGTGAACCTGCGCACCGTAGAAATCTTGTCGACAGTGACATGTTGAACTTTGTGACCATCCGAAACCTTCAACCCTAAACCAACCTGTTTGGCTAAGAAACCACGAAGTCAATGGCTCTACAGTTCTCTTCGCAAAAAGAAGCTTCCTGCACATCGGCTCATCCGATGACGAAGATTGAATGGTGGCTTGCTTCATGCTCTACCTAAGCCCAAACCTCAAGTTTCAAGCCTTTTCCCATTTCGCGCGACAGCTAAGGGCGACGCTGCTCCAGCTGAGGCTGAACCTCTTCTGGGTTGACACCCCAGGATGCCAGGCGGTGTACGTGCGGGATATCTACCGCATGGAGTTCGAGATCTTCCAGTCCCTCGGCTGGGTGCTCTTCTACTTGGCGGCTGTGATCATCTTCAGCACGCACATGTGCTTGGGCTGGCAGAAGGTCGTGCCCGCTCCGGCCTTGGAGATCCCCAAGAAGTACCACAGCCGAGCCATCCACATGGGCTACGTCTTCACCTTCTTCATCGCTCTGATCTACGCCAGCTTCCCGCTCTACACCCACCTCTTCGCCATGTCCTCCGGATCCCTGAGCCAGGAGCCGGCACAGCCCTAAAACTAGAGGCTGCTCCTCCCCAAAAAAATATCCTTTCTAAACTTTAATCACACGTCGTGAGCTCGTAGGACCGTTGACACGGTCACGTTTCATAGCCTCGCACGCGCTGTTCAAGTGGACAGTGCCGAGGACCCGGCCCAGACAAAAGAGCTGAGTCCATGTCTGGGTCCCACCTGCAATGGGTTGGGGGAGCACCTGCGTTCCATCCACAACCTCCTCACCAGACATACTACACTCTTCAGGACTCTTTTCATCCCTGGTCACAGTTCGGCCGCAGTCGTGGGAGTTTGCACGGTCTCGGTGGGCGCAACTGCTGGGTTCTGAGGCCTTCACTGGGTGCAGAGTTCGGGATTCGGAGATTTTGTTCGTATCGGTTGACTTACATTCGAGCCCAGACCTTCGACACACCATTGTTTTCAGTTGAGGGCTGGAGTCCTGAGGTCCTAGGTATCCCAAACCGTTTTAGTTCCGAAGCACCTAGACTTATGTCTCGAGGCACAGCGGCGTTTTAGTTTTGCGGTTTAGGTTTAGGCCTCAACGCTTTAGGATGCAGTGTTGGCCACAAATTTGACCGCATCGTGGGCTCAGCACTAGTGCGCCCATTTTTGAAGTCCGTTCAGTAGCGTGGCCGGTGAATTGCCTCAGGCGGGCTCTGCCGAGGGTCCAGGGCACCAGCTTGAAACTCTAAACCCCAAGCCATACCTGCCGAAAGGCCTGTATCACCAAGTCCTAACAGGGCTTTCTGGCATCAAGTCACGGCAAGCTTGTTTCTCACAGGAAAGGAATGAATCCAATGTAGTCCTGTCTTTGAGGCAGCGATATTCGGATCCTTGCTATAACCCAAGAGTTCTAGCGCATCGCATCAGGTTCTGGAAGCAATGGCGATATCTATGGCAGAGGCAGGACTGCCCGATTTGTAAGAAACAGGGGTTTGCATTCTTTATGGCTTACAAGGATTCTGTGGGTTTCTGGAGGGTTAGAGCAGTTACTTGAAGGATGAATCAGACGAACCTGCCTCAAGACCTTTGACCCTTAAACGCCGGACGTTCTAAGCCCAACGCTCAAACCCGCAGAATTAACACGGAGCCACTCCCCCAGGTGGCCAAGCACAACTCCAAGACTGACTGCTGGGCACGGAGACCTGGTCTTTCTCCCTTGGTCTTTTTTCAACCGAGAACGATTTGTTGTAGGATCTTCCTTTTCTTTTCCATGCCTCTTTATATAGGTGTTCAACTTAAGCATCCTGCTGTAGATACTACTTTGGTCTTAAGGTCTTAAGCAGCTGTTGTTGCTGTGCATTCTGGTTTTGGGATCTTCAGGCAGTTTAGGCTCTGGATTTTCAAGGTTTTGGCTGTCGAGCATTGGGGTGTTTCTGACCTGGGGCTTTTCTTATAATTTCCCCACAAGGAGATCATAATATGCACACGAGAAGATGAACAGAACGTGCCCTCGAACAAACCGAATTCAGATTATTGTCGATTTCTGGCTTGCGGCTTCAGGACTTCAGGGTGTAGGCTTCACGGATTTGGTACAGAGTCTCGGCTTTGCCGTTCTCGATGTTTTCGGTGATGTGCTGGATACTGGGCACTATTCAAATTGGTTGCCCTCGTTGGCAGAGTAACGCGCCCCGACGGCGGGTGCTTTGTTGAGAGTGCCAAATTAGAATTACCAGATGTGAGCCATGCAACGTTAGACCCGAAACAGTTTCTCATGGGCACCTGGGCCCCTCAAGGCTTTGGGGTATGGGGTCGCCCTTATGCGCTTACTATTGTGGATGCATGCGAGAGACCCCTAGCCGACATCGAAGTAATTCTTAATTTAGTAGCCGTCCCATTGCCTACACATTTACAACCTTGAGGTGGTCGTTGCTGGCGATGTCCTGAATGTCACCAGCTTCCTGAGTGAACATCCGGGCGGCGAGTTGGCGCACCCTGGCCTTCAGAAAGGCAGGGATGATGTCGTGATTTAAGTTGCGGGCAGCGGGGAACCGCAACGGTTTGGGTTTAGGGTTTTTGGGTTGTTGGGGTTTGGCGCTGGGATTTCGAGATCAATCTTGGATTTCGGTTCGGGATACTGGGTTGAGAGGGTTTAGCGCTTCACCAGGTTTGGTGGGCTTGCGGTTGGTTTGAGGTTCAGAATCAGCGCAGCCCTCGCCAAAGACGCATGTTCACCTGGGGCCCTTCTCTGATCCGCTGAGCCGCAAACTCCAAGCTTAGACCCTTAACTCAACACTTCCCCCGTCCGTGAACGTTTCTGAGCCCTGATCCACGATTCAGTTCCCTGCTGTTACACTCTGGCATTACAATCCTGAATTGGTTTGCGTTGACGGCACATATTCGAATCAGGCTGGCTCCAGCAAAGTGTCCTCCCAACAAAGCAAGAACAACGCCATCAATGGACCTTCCGTCAAGCCCCCCAACCCCCCCGCTCTTTTAAATTTTAAGCCATGCGAACCTGCTTCAAAGAATGGCGCGCCATCAATGTTGAACAACTTTCATTGCTTTCTGCTCTTCTAAAGCTTGGGGCATAGCTCTACGACTCTCAACCTTAAGCCCAGGATCATCACCTTTGCGGGCAAAGATGCCACAGAGGAGTTCAACATGCGCCCTGGACATCAAAATCCCTACGCTCTAAGCTCTTAGGCTGTGAGGCTCGAACACGACGGCTTTCTTCCCGCTATTTGAGTGGTGTTTTCCAGGACAAGAGTTTCATTTTGGTTAGCAGGGCTTCGCATGCAGGTAGAGCACTCGAAGAGTGAAGGCCAGATGTAATGTAATCGCCCATTATGCCAGGTCATCTGTCGGTTTGGGTGCGAAACGGAAGCAGACTAAGCATGCCAGTTGCGCGAGAGTTGATTTCGACGACGGTCGTGACGACAATGAGGCGATGGTTCAGGTGACCGCTAGCTTTTTTGGAGAAAGCGGTACTGTTGATGGTCTTTGCTGCCATGATCAGAAGGCTGAGGTTGAGCAGCATTGTTTGAGAGTAAGATTGATAGCGGCAGTTTCGATGGCACAGGATTACGAGATTTGCCTGCAGCCTCCGAGCTCAGGATCCACCCTCCCGATGTGATCACCAAGTATGCCCCAGCCGCTCATTCCGGAGAAGTGCGAATTTGACAGTTTGGCGTTCAGTGTTCCTGTTTGGCTGACGAGTCTGGGCTTAGCTTCGGTGCAAGTCCGCCTAGAGCGTTCGAGCATGCAACCCCTCATTTCTTTGTACTTGCCACGGTTCCACCGCAGAGGGATCCCAGTCGCAGACATCCGAGGCAAACGTTATGAGCCAAAAAGGTCAAAGCTCCCTTTAATTGTTAGCGGCTCGTATCTTTCTGAAGCGACCTTGGACTTCACCACGTAGTCTTAGTCAGGGTCCATCGAAGCGCTTTGGATAAGGCTCCTTAGGAATTTGGTACTGTCCTGGAAGGCCAAGGTCCGTAGCTGATGTAGGCCAGCCGGATTCTCAAGATCCCAAATCAAATCCTACCCACAACTCAAACCGAGACTCGCCAGACCATCTGGGTGGCTTTGAGCCTAGTCATGTGGTCCTCATAATGCTCCTTAGATCTTGACCTCTCTACCCCGAGCCCGAACGCCCCACAACGAGTTTGAATCTTGAAATCCTAAAACATTAACTTTAAGCTTTGTTAGTCAGCCCTAAGGTTTCGGCCGAAGTAGAGTGGACAGGCGTGTTTCGGGAGCATTTGGCTTCTGTATCCCAAGTTTCTTCCTGGAGTAACCCCCTCGGTATCTCTTCTGGAGTTCCCGTCGCAAGGATTCCATCATTGGCAAGCTGGGCGCCGGAGGCGGGAAACCCCCAAAAGCACCCTTCAAAGCCCCACTGACATCCGTAAACCCTAAACCCCAAAACCCGAATCCCTAAACCCAAGACTCTACGACCCGAAACCCGAAACCCTTAAACCGAGGTAATTAGGCTGAAATCCCGGGCCCAGGAAACCGATTTTTTGGGGTTCCCTTGATCCAGCAGTCAAGCTTTAAGCTTGGTTTTGAGTTCCGACTGTTCACGGATCTGCAACTTTCGCTTCTTTTGTCCTCACATATACATTGGGCAAGCCAGAAGCAAGCTTCAGGGTGTCGGGTCTGGGAGAGCACGTCTCGTCCATGCTTTGGGATTGGCTACCATGAAACAGCCGGATCAAAGGAGACCCTATGCATAGTGGCCGTTGGGACGACATTCCACAATGGCAGTAGGCATGGATCTTCCTAGGATCTGAGCTCCCCGAGACATCGTAACGCATGCTTCTCCCTGCCCCCAAGCCCAGAGCGAAAGGTGCGGCACCTGCCGCTCCAGCAGCCCCCGCACCAGGCTTGGATTCTGAAGGGGGCATATATTGCGTGTGCAGAGGGTTCAGGTCCTGGGGATTGGGTTTAAGTGCTTCGCGGATTCGTGTTTTGTGGGTCACAGACGGTGTTGACATTCAGCACCCACTGTGCAAAAAGATAATTATGCAGCTCGATGTCACGGGTTTTGCCAGTCAGATTCGGCTTCCACGGCAGGTTGGTTCGAGTTTCGAGAATCCGATGAAGTGAACGCATCCTTCCGTGTTTTTTCTGCCCTGTATTCAGCACCGGTGGCTGCTGCTCCTGCCGCAAGCGCAGCGGCGCCGCTTTTGGACCACCATGCAGCCTGGTTTAAAATCAAACCCACAGCCTCGGATCCGGAAACTGTTGGGGTGACGTTTGCCGAGTTGCTGGCGGGGGAAGCCGAAAGTTTCAACCTCTAGTCTCAACGCACTTGGAATTTGAGTCTTGTAGGCTTTGAAGCCTGGACCTAAATTTATAAAACGTTAAACCCTACACTTTGAAGCCCCAAACACTAAGCCTTGAAAAAATCCCTAAGGCCTTAACGGGCTGATGTTTTTTCAAGGATCTACATAGGTTGGAAAGGGTTCTGTAAGAACATGTCTTCAGAACTTTAGGTAAGTTTGTTACAGTGGGCCTTGAAGCAATACATCCGACGCCAGAAGTCCGGAACCCCAAAAGACGACTACCAAATGCGACGCCACGGAAAAGCACCACCGTGCAATATAGCCATTTCTATCTGGCAACAACTACCACAAAGCAACATAGCTAATAGGCAAGATCCTCAGCCCCACAACGACTCGGATCAGTCGACGCGGCCCCCCAAAAGGCAGCGAAACCTCGAAGTTCAATCCAAAAGCGCATTTCCAAAGAGATTTTGGATCTACAGGCTGTAGGGTTTAGGATTTAAAGGGCTTGAAGGCTCGGGTTTGGTGGGTTGCAGGGTTTGGGGTTGAGGCTCACCTGATACCGCGATGGGACGTAGATGCATGCAAGGAAAACTACCGAACCCAAAGCTGCACAACCCACCATCAGGGAAAGAACTGGAGCAAGTCGGAGCAGAACAGGGAGATGCGCATGAAGGGCGAAGGACCCTTGGCCAAGGATTGGATTGAGTCTTTTGCCCGTCGTCGTTGGGATGTCGGCTGTGGTCATTGAGGTCGAGCTTGAATGTTCTTCTTGATTCAGGTGTGTATTGGCATGTTCATCCTGTTGACTAGCTGACATTCGGCTGCAGGGTTTAGGCTTAGTGGAGTTCGGGGTTACTGGGCTCTTGGAATACTGACGTGCGTGAGTTGCGTGTGTGGACGTCAGGTTTCTATACCTATAAACGGAACTCAAAGGATTAGTGGACGTAGCAAGAGGGCTGTAAGTTGGGTGGTCTCTGAAGTGATTTGGCGACCCTGGGACTTTCAAGTACCACGCACGGGTCTGCAGCCAGCGTCCAGGCCCCGAGGTTCTACGAAGGTTTGGCCGGTACCTGTTCTCTCACGCGCCTGCTGCTAACCTGGTGCATTCAGGCTTACGGATATACCTAGGTGAAACCTCAAGCCCTGCTTCCCCATCAGCAAAAAGCGAGCAACTCAATCAAACAGCATAACTTATCGCTCGTCAGATTCTCAGGTAGAATCCCTGGTTGGATCGGGGCCATCTTCTACATGGCTGCTTGGTGAAACTAGTTTACAACTGAGTCTGAACAACGCAGCATGTGAGAAATCGTAGTTCGGGATAACCCCACCACCACCACCACCGCCACCACCGCCGCCACCGCCACCACCACCACCACCACCACCACCACCACTACCACCACCACCACCAGCACCACTACCACAACAGAGTGGGCTCTTTATTGTTTGGGTTGAAGAAGCGGCTCTTTTCCTAAATCGTCGTCTGGATTTGAACTTTTACTTTTGGGTGCTTGGCCTGTGTCGGATTTGGGTTGCCGTGCTGGGTCCTAATTCCAAGTGCTGCACCGCAAGGCCACGCGAGATCGGACTCCCTGCAAACCCAAGCCCTCTTGGTGCACCCTTGAAGCACTCAATGCAAGGATTCCAACTTAAGTTAAACGCCATCAGATGCTGCACTTTTATCCTCGGCCCTGGGCCCGGTTTGTCGAAAATGAATTACCGCCGATTCAGGTTTTGGGGCATAGGCTCCACGGTAGTGGGTTGGGATGGTTTAGGGTTTAGGGATGGGGATGGAATTTCATGCACGTTTGCAGATTGAGGCTTGAAGATTAGATGGCAGGTTTGTGGCAGCAAATCCTGAATACTGCAGTGGCAGCATGTCCGTTTCCGTGGATGTGTGTTTGATAAGTGGGAAGAGGACATGTTTGGAAGTGGAGGAGGATACCGCTGTGGAGTCATTGAACCAGCTTGCCCAGAGCGCTCTCGAGGCTGGAAGAGGCCGGCTGATGAACTCTTCTGGAGAAATCCTGGCTGCAGTTGCAACTGTCAAAGATGCGGGCATACAGAGCGGCGACGTGCTTACGCTACACGTGAAGCAGACACAAGTTGGAGCAACAATGAAGGGCGAGAGCTTCTCTGCATTCACGGCGCTCTTTGGTGATGGATCTGTAGTGACCTGGGGTCATCCTAGATGCGGTGGTGACGGCAAGGTCCTACGGCAGCGGCTGAAGGATGTGCAGCAGATCCAGGCCTCGCAGTCTGCATTTGCCGCAATTTTGGGCGATGGGTCTGCGGTCGCCTGGGGTGATCCCGAGGATGGTGGCGACAACAGCGCAGTGAGGGAGAAGCTGAAGGATGTGCAGCACATCCAAGCCTCTCACGGCGCATTTGCTGCCATCCTGAGTGATAGATCTGTAGTCACTTGGGGTTGTCGTTTCCGGGGTGGTGACAGCAGTGCTGTGCAGCAGCAGCTGAAGGATGTGCAGCAGATCCAAGCCTCGCACAATGCCTTTGCCGCAATCCTGGCTAATGGAGCCGTGGTCGCATGGGGTGATCCCCGAGATGGTGGCAACAGCCGTGACGTTGAAGCTGAGCTGAGAAATGTGCAACAGATCCAAGCTTCTCGTGGCGCATTTGCCGCGATCCGGGGTGATGGATCTGTGGTCACGTGGGGTGATCCCGAAGATGGCGGTGACAGCAGTGCAGTGCAGCAGCAGCTAAACGGCGTGCTGTACGTCCAAGGATATTTGTGCTCATTTGCTGCAATCCTGAGAGATGAGTCTGTGGTGACCTGGGGTAATCCTGCCGTTGGCGGCGACAGCAGTGCTGTGCAGCCGCTGACGGCTGTACGTCAGATCCAAGCCTCGCGTGTATCGTTTGCAGCTATCTTGGGCGATGGGACTGTGGTCAGCTGGGGGGATCCTGAATGTAGCGACAGCAGTGCAGTGCAGGAGAAGCTGGTTGACGTGCAGCAAATCCAAGCTTCACGATACGCTTTTGCGGCCGTCTTGGGTGATGGATCTGTTGTTACCTGGGGCCATCCGGGGTATGGTGGCAACAGCATGTTCGTGCAGCATCAGCTGCAAGATGTCCAGCAGATTCAAGCTTCCATCGGTGCTTTTGCTGCAGTCCAGGCAACCCTGTTTTCACCCCTATAAACAAGCCTCAACACCAAATCTTAAACCCCGAACCCCTCAACCCTCAATCCGAGGTGCATTTGCCGCAATCCTGGGCGATGGGTCTGTGGTCGCCTGGGGTGATCCCGAGGAGGGTGGCGACAACAGCGCAGTGCGGGAGAAGCTGAAGGATGTGCAGCACATCCAAGCTTCATCTGGGGCGTTTGCTGCCGTGTTGGGCGATGGATCTGTGATCACCTGGGGTGATCCCGACCACGGCGGTGACAGCAGACACGTTCATGACAGTTAGGCATAAGGCGGGGTCCGGTGTGGGTGGAAGTTTGCAAACGCTTCAACTTCAGCCTTTCTCCGGTTTCGAAAACGTCATACTTATAATACAGACTCACATAGATCCAACTAGTGGAAGCCATGTTTTGTCCATCGCTTTGAGGGTTTATAGGGCACAGGGTCACTGGGTGTGGTCATTCGATTGTTGGGCCGGGATGGGGTTGCCCTTGAGGTGGGCTCGAAACACTGTGAGACATGACGGCACAGACAGCTTGAACCCCGCCTCATGGCAAAGAGGTGACAGGGTTGCCAGGTTGATGCAGGTTCGAAGTTTGTCCATTCGCCAATTCAGTGGATTTGAAACGCTGACGCCCTACTGCCCTAAGTCTGGAAATCGACTGCGCCACGCCGCCGAGAAAAGATGCATCCTTGCGCCAGGCCTGCTGAATCATGAACTCCTCTGTAAACCTCACGGGCCGGGCTGGGGGGCCAAACTCCTAGACCTGAACCGTTGCTTCAGCCGTGGACATATCTAACCCTAAGCATTGATCCTTATCAGCTTATGCCCACGGAGGGTTTGGCGAGTTCGGGGTATACCGGTTTTGATACTCTGGGTCTGGTAAGGAGCCGGAACATAATTTTTAGAACAGCCCTCACCTCTCAACATCTTGTTTCAGTGCTTGTATGAATGATTCAGAGCAGTTTCTGCAAAGAAAAGCCTTCATCAAAACTTTGGAGTCCGTCATGAACTCCAACAGTCTCTGAACCTTAAATTGGAGAAAAAAGTCTTCCAGGTTTGTGTTTATCATGAGCAGTTCGTGTAGGCTAGTCCTAAACCCAGGTGCTTGGTTTCCTGAAGGAGATTCTCTTCACCATCGTGCCCCAGCCGCCGGGCAGCGACAGATGGGGAGTTTCGGGATGGTAGGATTTTATAGGAACTTGTAGCGTTGGGGCTTAGGGCTAATTACAGCGTTGGAAGCCCGAAGCTCTAAACCGTAAACCCAAGCCTCCAAGCCCAAAGGACGGCTCCTAAAAGCCTACACCTCCAAGCGTTAAAGCACCAAAGCCCTAAGCCAAACTCAGAACTCTGAAGCCGTTGGAGCCCCAATGTCCATGTGCCTTGATTCCCAAACCATACAGCCTATAACCCTCAAACCCTCTGGACGAACAAAAAAGAAACACAGAGCGAAATGAGGGAAGCGAGCCTCTTCAGTGAGAAACCCTGAAGACCTTGATCCCAAGGCCCGCAGAACCTGTTCACGGCAGAACCCTAACCTCAATGCCCAAACCCGAAGACCCTAAGATTTAGCCAGAAGGACCCCGAACTGCTTCAACCTTGCGGGAGGAATCATTCTACGCCCTTCCCCCAGTCGCCCAAATCTCCCAAAACCCTCCCCCCAAACCTTCAAGCATTCAACCCCAAGCCCTGCACGCTAAACCCAGAAGCCCCTCAATGCCTCCAGGAAGAACGTCTCCTTCACTAGCGACCGAATCGGGCTCACTCGCTCGGCGATGCCCCTCGGAGGAAGTGGCCTCTTGAAATCGATGTAGATATCTGAAAAATCGCTTTCTTTAAGGATGCGAGTTATATTACGTACCCATAAAGTCCGGGGGGATGAAGATATATGTGTGTACACATATACAAGCACATATGTGCACACAGTTACATATACATATACGCATATGCATA
>CAJNDV010032085.1:5607-98271 GCA_905221635.1 Symbiodinium sp. CCMP2456 | reverse complement strand
ATATATATATGTATGAATGTATATATATATATACATAAACAAGGCGGGTTCAAAGCAAACAGAGTGGTCTGCGTGAGGAGCTTCATCCTCTTTGCAATGGTCCATCCCCGAAATCGATCTGCGTTGGTCCGGGTGCAACCCTTCTAGGCTTGCCAGCGCCGGTCCGCAGGCAATCCGCACGAGATGCCTTTCAACATTCGCAATCCTTCAGCCTGAGCCCTGACTCCCTCAAAAGTTCACTGACACACCCAACCTTTTGAAGCCTCTAAGGCCTGTACACTCTTACCCTAAGAGCCGCTAACGGCCAAAACCCCCGTATTGTAAGACGAACACCAGCCTATGTCCGCCAGCGACTGAGGTTCCTTTTCATTTTCATTATCATCCACGCCGTGGGCAACCTCCACGTCTTCCTAGGCCTGTCGTGTTTCGGATGTAATAGTTTATTTATCCGCTGTTGAACGCTGCACCCCAACGTAGCGGTCAAAGTTGTACTAGGCTACTTCGCAGGGTCGTCATAATTGGGATTACTGTGGAGAGAGTTCTGTAACTGCAGTGACCAACTCTGTTCTGGGAACATGGAGCTTCCGGCCAGTGGCTGAAGCCCGAAGCCCAAACCTGAAGCTGCAATGACAACAGCTTCATGTTGAAGATTGGCATGAAGTGTACTCGGCCTTCATTCACTATCAACCTCCCAGCTGCTCAACTGCTACAATGATGGACTCCACGCCCAGACGATCCTATGAGCGAAGACATGCACACGCAAACTTGTCTCCCGCAGAACTTGTCTGAGAAGTTGGTTATTTGTTGCTGTTGCCGCCTCTTCCCCCCAGCATCTCGGGACGACTCCGCGCGCTCTGCGAAGGGTTCAAAAGGGGTAGCACGCAGTCAAGGCACATAGTGGGAGAGCGAGCCGGACACAGTAGGAGAGAGCCAAGCGTGGAGAGAGGCAAACATGCAGACCAGGGAAAAGAAGGGAGAAGGGAGAAGACAAGCAGGGCAAAAATGACCAGGTCGCAATCCGAAAAGAGAAATGACGGGTCGGTGGATCCGAGTAATCCAATCGGAGGAGAGGGAGATTGGAAGGAAGAGAGGGAAGAGGTGGGCGGGCGAGGAGCAGAGAGAGAGAGAGAGAGGGAGAGAGAAGCTTGAGGGCGGCAAGCACCACATACGAGAGGCAACAAAGCTCAATGGTGCGACAATTAAGGCAAGGATAGCATGCACAAAGGCGCATGCAGTCAGGTTTTTCACACACAGCGCTCAACATGCTCGCGTGGAACATAGGAAGAGCGGCAGGCGAGGACAGACAGGCGGAAGTGTCACATACGAGAGGTAGCGGTGCACAACGGAGCGAGAGTTCAGGTGAGGAGAGAGGGAGCGAGACAACAAACCCGCAGATGTCGTGCGCAAAGATGAGCGCAGAGAAGAGAGGGAGGCGAGGGCACAGAAGCACAAGGGCCACACAAGACGCGGCGAGCAGCGCCAAGGCCGGCTCGGGAAGCGAGCCTAAATCTCCCATCACACGCTCGGGATAGCTAGAAGGCATGGGAAGCAGCCGACAAAGCACGGAGAAGAAAGGGAGGCCCACGAGAGACGCAAGCGCCGCACACGAGAGGGGCGGCAACTAAGGCAAACGGAGCAAACGGAGGAGGGAAGCCAAAAGCACCACATGTCCACTTGTGCCGGGAGAGCCGCGCCCAAGCCGGCTTCAGCGCAGCAGTGAATGACACACGGCGGAGGACAAGGCAGCCCCGTGGAGTCGGGGAAAATGCAGAGGGCAACGGGGGCCGAGAAGAAAGACAAGGAAGGGAAGAAACGGAGAGAAGATGCGAGGAAGATGAGAAAGTGGTACCATCACCCCAGGGAGGTGGGTGCTCATCGACGGGGCTTACCCGTCTTAGCGCGGATCCCACCAACCGACTAGAGAACTATAAGGAGCCTCGAGTCCTGAGCTCTCAACTCTACGCCATGTCGTGATATCTTTGCAGAGTTTGATGCTGAGCTTCAGTACTTCAGCAGTCATTTTGGGATTCGTCGGTCATTGCGGCTTACGGTTTTTGACTGCCCAAGCCCATCAGACCTACCTGTGGTCTCTAAACCTGTAACCCCCAAATCCCGAGCCCCCATGCAACGCCTGAGAGGCCCGGATGACTTCAACGGCTACGGCTACTTTTACGTGCGGCTCTACTGGACGGGCTTCGGCTTCCAGGCCAGTTTTTGGAAGGTCTCGGAGGGCTTTACAGGGTTTGGAAGGTCTGATAAGGATCGGGGCCTTTAGTGTTTCAAAGTGGCTGGATCAATAGGGTCGACGAATTCTTGATTGGTGTTTACAGGGCTGTTCTCATGGCTGTAGATCTGGGTTTCTAGCGGATTTTAGTTTACAACTTTGAAAAGATGTGGGTTTCCTTGGAACGGTTTTGGGCTGTAGGGCTTGGAAGGGCAATGTGCTTTGGGTATCGTTTTCGCCCAAGTCGTATCTCGAACCCTAAATCCTATCCAAAGCCCAGAAAGCTGCATATTTATTTTGCTTTTATATTGTATTCCCTCAGATTGCTAGGATGTGTTTTTGAGGCTACAGCTACTTCAGACTCAAAATCTGAACCTTGAACCACACCCTGGTTTCCGCCGTGAGATACAGGGCGAAACGAAGGAGGACGTTCTGGTCTGGCGGCCGGGGTAGAGTTTGAGAGTAGACTAGAGTAGAAGTCGTGTGTGGCAGTTTGCTCCTTGCACATGCTGTCACCGAATGGCCGTTATGAGTTTCAACAGCCCTGCCGCATTGCATTGTAACTCCCTAGATCCGGGTACTGGACTGGTCATCTTCAGGCCAACATCGTGGAGGAGTACATCCTGCTGGCCGCGTTGCTGCACGTCGTGGTTGCTTTGCGCCTCGTCAACACTGCAAGGGGTGGTTAGGGGTTTTGGTGTTCAGGGCTTTGCAGGTAACTCCTACTTGTAAGGGGATTTTTTCGAATTGTAGAATCTGGTCGAAGCAGTTGAAACTAGGGTCGATTTACTGATATTTGCTGACTGTGGAATCTATAACCCTTCCCTCTAAACCCACAGCCGAAGCTACGGTCTCCATACCGTGGTGCTATTTCGTATGACTTAGAGGGCTGAGGATGGAAGGTCTTTGGAGAGCCTGTGTTTGTATGTTCATTACCGAGGGCTTTTCAAGTATTGACAGTCGTGGTGTCGGACCACATAAAGCACATCTTGTTCTCGAGACAACGGTTCTTCTGGCTCCGAAGGTTTGGGACTGTTGCATGCGGAGCCTGTCAGATGTCAGAGCTCTGTAGCTCAAGCCGCCATGCCAAGTGCCATCGGAGAGCCTAGACATGTGTCGAACCAGACCCAGTAAGAGTATCGGATACCAAGTATATAACGAGATTCGAAGTTCTGAGAGCTGTACTGCTGCTGTTGCTTCTCAAGGAACACTATTGCTGAGTAAAATGAGACCCAGATGTTGCCCTGAACCGTGAACCTGAAGCCCAAACCCTAAACCCATGAGCCCCAAACCTTCGGCCGAAGTCCAACAGCAGCGAATCCGGACCGATCTACCCAAGGCCGGATTCTTGTTCAGGAACTGTTCATCTAAGGTACCCTGACATGCATAATGGCCCTCAACCCCCGACACAGAGCCCCACAAAACCCGGACAAGCCCCTGTGAAGCCTCATGACATGGACCTTTCGGAAGGAAGCGTACCTGGGACATCAGCATCAACTACACCCTGAACTCTGGAAAGATGAACCTGGCGCTCTCGGGCATCAGCCTGCTCACCTTCATGATGATCCACCTCTACCAGTTCCGGCTTCTTGACTGCGAACGCTATGTGTGCACATGTGAGCTTCAGAACATGAGGGACCCGTATATAGAACCCAAACTGACCTCTAGTTTCATGACACAAGAGCTGCACCGCTGCAGGACCCGGAGCCTGGAAACAGTACCGAAACTATTTGGGGCTCTATATGGCTCTGTCAAAGGGGTCATTTCGGCTGTTTTCGGTCTTCGGGTTCCTGGTGCTAGCTTTGGGGACTTTCGCTTTCCCCCACCCAGAGGTTCGGCGACACCAAGCCGTGGAAGCTCTGCCCGCCGCCCTACCTGCTGAACCTCGACACGCTGCCCCCGGGCCCCAGCAAGCCTGATGCGGGTCAGGGCCGTAGGGGTTTGTTGTTTTTTTTTGGGTTGTAGGGTTTGGGGGTGTGGGTTCAAACTTTCAGCAAGGGAAGCCTTGGTTATAGGTACTTGTAGGGTTGTGAAGAGGACGATGCATTTGGGGAGAAAGCCTCCAATAACCTGGAAGCCTTCATGCAATAGTCTTCTGCCTTAAGCCCGTTGATTCTTCAATACACCTTATTTATGGGGTACCTATCAGTGGGTTTACTTGCGAGCTGCTTTCGTTCGCATGCTGCCATTCTCTAACCGTAAGCCCAAAACAGCCACATATTCCCCCACCACCCCACGTCCTGCCACCCTTAATGTCAACGCCCCGGAGATTGAAGCAGTTTCGTTGGCCAAGGAAACCGCATGGGAACCCGTTTGGAGAATCACCTTAGGCAACGGAACAACTTTGCAACATCAAATCTCTAAACGTGGGGCAAGTAAGCGCACCCCCCCCCACCCCACCCCCCCCCCAATTCTTGGCTGAACGCTGACACTCTACGTGTTCAGGCTGCACCTCCGGTTGACTCTTGGATGCAACAGAGAGACTGTCTCGATCCGCTTGGGAGTTCAGGGTCAGGATTTCGACTTATTGTACACTCCAAACCAACGCCCCAAGAACAAGTGGCAGCACCAAGTCACTAAGCCGCTAAGTCAGGAGTTTTGGCCAGAATAATGGTAAGGCAAGCGCCCTCATAGGGCGTCAGATTAATCACGTACTAGGCCTTACTAGGCCCGTTATCTGAGGAACCTCTTCTGGGTGGACACTCCGGGATGCGAGTCTGTGTACGTGCGTGACATCTACCGCATGGAGTTCGAGATCTTCCAGCCTCTCGTTGATGGGAGGGCTTGTGGCCTTGCCGCCTGCGATGATGATAGTCTTAGTGTCAGTCACATGAAACTTGCCTGCCGCTAACTTTGGCAGTCGTACTTTCTCGATACCATTATCTCTATGAAACCTATTAGTTTTACGGATTATACTTGTCAACACTGTTGCCATTTCTACGGTTGTCATTCTACTCTATTGCTGTAGGGTCAAGGGAGCCACGGGTTTGGAGGCTTTGGTTCAGAGGTCAGACTGGGGGTTATAGGATTCATGGCATTACGCTTTTCTGGGCAAGAGATTAGCAGGTTCTTGCATGATTTAGGATTTGTGGCGGGGGTTGCAGGGTTCCCGGTGCAGGCTTTGTCGAGGTAACGCACTCAAACCTGGAGATGCAACAGGCGCAAAAGTCATCCGAAATCCATTTTCTAGCCCTCGACCTTGAATCCGAAACCCCTTAACCTTGCAAACTCTGATGCCTCAGGTCTGAACCCCACCGTGCCAATCCAAGCCACGAAAATCACCGACAATCCCAAGGGCCTGAGGAGAAAAGCCCTATACACCAACCCAGGTTAGATAGATGAAACTGGATTTGCAAGTCTTTCTGAGGTTTGTGCAACAAGGGTTCTAAAAAGTAAAGAATCAATGTACAAAAAAGTTAGCATTAAAGGAGCCCCCCTGCCTCAATTAAATACAGCTGATCCCGTGGTTAATGGGGAGTACGAATGCTATGCTGAACAGAGGGAGCTTCTGTGTCTGTCGACACTGTACCCTGAGCCCCGACACTTCTTGAAGCACCTAAGGTCCCTCGGTTGGGTCCTCTTCTATATGTCGGCCGTGATCATCTTCAGCACGCACATGCGCTACTGACCGATTTGGATCATTGGCGGTTTCGGTTTCGCAGGCTGTAGGGCTTTGCCAACGAAGGGAACGAGGCTCGGCTTCGGAGTTTGAGTACTTCTTCTCGCAAGCCTTCAATGCTCTGAAGAATGCTAAGATCCGAAGGCCCTAGGGCCCCAATCCGAAGATTTGCACACCCTTTCGAAAATCACTCTGACGATGTCCAGTCCAGCAGCGCCTCGCGAGCCTAAACAGGCCCCAAAGCCAAACTCCAGGCCCCAAACCTTGAGACTTCAACAACCCCCACTCAGCCCTTGAGCCTCAAATCGAAGACCGTAACCCCGAAAACCAAGAACCTTAGTATTACCCACAGGCCCTGAAAACCTAAACCCCAAGAGGCTAATCCACGAAGCTCCGAAACTTCAGTGACACAAGTCAAATTGTCAAACCCCCGCTCCCATTTAGATCACCATCCCCCTAAACCCAAGCCTACTTGAAGTCCCCTTAAACCCTACACCTTAAACCCCCCCAAAGCCAAAGCGCCACAGATGCCCGAGCTGAAGCCTAGAGCATCCTATAGCCAGGTGCCTGGGATGGCAGAAGGCGGTGCCAGCTCCGCACCTGGAGATCCCCAAGAAGCGGCCCGGCCGTCGTAGGTGCTTTCGGCTTTCTCTCCCTCCTCCTCCTTTCGTTCTTTTTAAACCTCCTTGGGACTTCGGAGGTTTTTGGGTGTTGAAGCAAGCCTCTGGAGGTCTGGAAGGTGGTGGATTTGGGGTGGCTATGAGGTTTTGGGGGGGTAGGTCTTTCGCGTGGACTGTTGCCAGTTAATGGATAGAGCATGGATGCTTGATATCTGAATACAATATCCCCGCGCAGTCCCTATGATATACCATAAGCTACACCAAAGCCTGAGTCAAAAGCTTACAGAGATCTCTTCCGGTGTTTGGGTTCGGGGGTTGTGGAAGCCTGAGCCGTTCATCCGCAGCTGCCTTGTGACTCTTTTTCGGGGTTATCCATGGTGTTCAAGGTTCTAATCGAATCTCGGACACGTTGAAGCTGTGAACGACACCCAGACTCCAAGCATCGAGTGCACCAGAAACCCTGCCGAGGTACCACAGCCGGGCCGTGCACATGGGCTATGTGTTCACTCTCTTCATCGCCATGATCTACATCAGCTGCTTAGTGAGCTTAGTAGCCCTGTAGACCGCCGTTTAAGCTTCTGATCCTACGATGACTCTGAACCCGAAACCCCAAACCTGCAGCGACCAAGGCTTCCCGCTCTACTGCCACCTCGTCACGATGCCTTTTGTCTGACTTGAGAACCTGCTCAGTTGTTGGGTGCTCTAAAATTCTAGTAAGTTGGGGGATCTGGAGTCCGCGTTTAGGGTCACACCACAACCCCGCAGCCAGCACGAAAGCGAAGAAGTTCAAAGCTGAGCCCGGAGGTCCTCTGGCAGTCTGAGCACGGAGCCCGCCGAGCCTTGAAGAGACTGAGGTGAACTCTGTTGCTTGGCGCTGGAATACTGAACTGTTTCCTGTTTCCCGTTGAAGGCTAAAGGAAGTGGGGTCTTGGACGAAATGGTTGAAAGCTTACGGTTTCAAGTTTTTGTTTAGTGCTTGTTTCTGAACTAAGGTTCCGTTTCCTCACCAACTTCGTTTAATCACACGTCGTGAGCCACGTTACAACCTAGTTTTGGACTCGCCCATGCCGGTGCCAGAAAAAGGAGCTACACAGGCTGCTATGCACATATGGCAAACAAGGCATTACCGGCGTCGTATTTGCAACATTCCTGTTTTAGACGTGTTCCTGAGCTTGGCTAACGTTACAAGTTCAATTGATGTGAACTTGACTGCGCTGCCCCGATGTGCATACATGGATACAGTGTATTACGCAACGCCTAGGAAACAAGGTATTTACACACGCAACCACGGCAGTAAGGCAACATCGCATGCGTGTTTACACATGACAAGTTTTGTGCAGTTGTATGTGCCCCTTAACCCTAAACCCTAAACCCTCAGAGGAAGATTACAACTTGATCGTGATTATTGCATAGAGATCTTGCGGCGAAGGCCCCCATCTGCAAGACGAAGTCCCCATCCCGAGAGCTGCCACTTCTTCAGGGTGTTTTAATGTCCCGGGTCCGTTTGGTGCGGAAAGGGGGGTTCTTGCATTTAGTATCCCATTGCTTTTTTCTGTGAGGTCTCTGTGGTCCGGTAGCCCCATAACCCTCGCACAAGCCCGAAATCGTGGAGGCAGTAGGCAGAATCGCATGCAAATCCATAACTCCGCACAGAAGAAGTTAGTCCACTGCAAAGACGGCAGCTCAACTTATAGTAGCAGTAGAAAGCGCTACTTTCTGGCACCCTTTATGCTTCTACGTGGGGCTGGAGTTATGGGTCTTTCAATCGCCGGTTGTCCGCAATCTCCTCTTCAAGGGCTTTCAGACGTCCAGTCTGCAGCTGGCGTTGCTTGCAATATTTGGGTTTAGAGTTCATTTCAGGGCCTCTTGGGTCTGAAGCTTTCGGGTGGTCCTTGCCCAATTTGGATCCGTAGGAGTGAGTTTTGTTCAGCACGTCAACGTGCGCTGGTCGCCCAGAGCCACTTTTGGGCTCAGACGCAATTTTGCCTTTGGACAGAGCCATCTCAGGCCTGGTCACGACTGATCATGGGTACAGGGGCAATTGCGAGATTAAAGGGCAACTAAGGCTTATAAAGGGTAGTCAGAGATTCCAACTTCCAATTTTCTGGATGGCATGAGGTTCGGGTGCCATTAGAAGATGTGTTTCTTTTTTTTTCCTTCTGCGCCTCTCGCAGTCATTCTGATTGCAGCCCGTGACACCACGAAGAGCGACATCCTTCTAAGCGTAGTCCGTCAGCCCCGAAAGCACGCATTGTCCAATACCGCAGTCCTGAGTGTCTTGTTAGATGCGCCCCGGGAGGGCGCTAAAGAGTCGACGGCTAGGCCTCGGGTCCAAAGATCTGTCTAACATAAGCCGTTAGTAGTGGGTTTTACTTGACGAGTTGATATCTAATCGCTTGCCTTCTCCCTGTAGATGTCAAAGTCGGACCGGGTGACGGGTGCTTCGAGATCTTGGCATAGCAGGCTCGAGTGCGATTATGGTCCCTCCCCACGCGTCCCCGCTAGCTGGAACGATTGCAGTGAAGTAATAACCGCAACACCTGCGGCCCGTACCACAAACCCTGCCTCCCAACACATCCCAAGAACCCTTAGGGGCCGCCGGTGCTACATCCCTGCAGACCCCCTTCACTTTGTTTAGAGCGCCAACACGGGAGGTTTTTGTTGCAACTATGGCGTGCTCGTTTCCGACCAATCAAGCCATCGTCGTGGGTGGCGGATTGGGAGGCCGGGAAATGTCCATTTTTAATGGGTTTGTAAGGTATTGGGTTTGTATGTCGTTTGTTGCCATGTATTGCTTTAGCATGCCTTGAAATTATAACAGGACCCTTGATATGATGTGAGGTGCATGGTCTAATTATAACTGGAGGTATTGGGCTTCCTGTGTTTTTCGGGTGATTTAACAGGGCATCTACGTGGACTTGCGAATAAGTGCGACTTCCCTGATAGTTCATGCTGGGCAGTGTACCCAGGATCTTTTTTGCATTTGGTCAGACGAGAGATGTTGTGGGCTTGGGGCATCGTTCGGGGTTTGCGGTTTTGTCGGTCTCGGCATCGGGGTTTACGGGATCCAGCGGAGGTATTCTTCAAGGCCCCCAACCCCCAAGCCCACAAGCCTATCTCCTCGAAATTCAATGGCTCAAACCAAGGGGCTTTGTAAGTCGTGTCGACAACCGAGCCAAGGGTTCAGCTTTGTCCCTTCCTGTAGCAGTACCTTGACCCCAAAGCCGGCACTCTATCTGAAGGCCTGTCAAGCCCTGAGCACGGTTGAGGGCTGAGAGGTCTCTACACCGTGTAGCAAGATCCTAAACCACGAAACAGCCGAGAGGTAGTGTAGGTTTGTGCTGGGATTGAATCCGAGGTCCTGAAACCCACAAGCCGTAAAGCTCGACTACCCTACCATAGACCCTGCAGGTATGTCTGCAGCCAACACTGTGGTGGAGCACGGTGGGAGGGTGGTCTTGCTGGACAAGTCGTCCTTCTGCCGCCTGGCGGAAGGAAGCGTAGGCAAGACTCGAAGCTTCCAAAGCTTAACTTTATACGACTCTACGTAAGAGTAGGTTTTGTTAGGTTCGGGTATGGTTTCCGGACCGGAGTTTGGAGCTTCGTATATGGGTGTGTGGTTTGGTGTTCAGGGTTTGAGGGCTTTGAGGTTTAGGTTTGGCAAGTGGATAAGCTGAAGCCGGAACATAAGATTAGTCATAAGCCATCAGTGCTTTGGAAGCCTTTCGGTCGGCGCTTCGAGAAGTGAACAGGTGGTTTGGGTGCACAGTTTCGCGAAACTTCGGACGCTGAATGCTTAATGGAGCAGCTACGGTTTAGCATACAGAGTTCAGGGAGAGGCTGTAGGATTTAGGAAGTTTAGGTTGCAGGGATCAGCGATTGGCTTCAGGGCTGACAGAGAATCATCCTGGTAAAAACCCACGTTACTTGGTAGTTCTCGAAACAAGGGCCCACCAGCAAACGTGCATCACTCTTGGAAAGCAGGACCCTGACATAGAGAATTCCCCTCTTAGTCCCAAGCTTTCCAAGCTGTGAGATCCTGGATTCTGAAGCTGAGCAGCTTGATGTTTGAGACCACGGGCGTCCCAGCACGAAGTCATGAAGCTGATGCAAACAGTATGAAAGTGCACTGAAACTTGAAGCAGGATCCTGAATCCAACATTCGCCATGTCTTTCAGAAGGTTGGAGCTCCCCCGTCAAGGTGGTGCTTGTAACACGCGCTACCGCTACGTATGATTTATACATTGGGCTTCAGGGCTTAGGGTCCTTTCCTGAAGTTCTGATTTCGGTGCCTCGAACCGCGTGAACATCATACAAGGGCCTGAAGAACTAATACTACTGTTCCTGTCTATTCGGACCAGGACCTGGGACTCCCACCTTCAAGGGATCCTGGATCCGGAAACCCCAAACGCCTTGCTCCCGAAAGTCTTGGAGCTCTTAAACCGGAAACCCCAGGGCCCCAAGACAAACAGAAACCCAAAACTGGAACACTACAGACACCACGCCCTATCAAAAGAATCAGAGACAACCGGGCTCTCGAGGTGGAGGCAACAGTACGAAGGCCACGCAGCTCGGCAGCAGTCGCCGGGGTTCTGGCAGTTGTCAGGGTTCAGGCTTCGTTTCAGTTGCGATTTTCCGGAGACACCCTGAACCTAAATTTCTCAAGCCTTTTTTATGCTGCAGCCCTCAACCTTAACCTCGTGAGTGTCTCTAACTTTCTGGACTTTGTTGCTCCGAGGTCCGGCATCAACGGCGCAGGCAGGACAAGGGTTTAGCCAGTCTGGGCGTAAGGGCCCTTGGGCTTTTGGAGCTGATTCTGAGAGCCCAAGCCTCAGAACCCAGAAACCCTAAACCTGTAAAGAAGCCTTACCTGGACTCCCAAAGTGCTCCAGTAAAAAATACAGTTACTTGCCGGTGTACGGCCACTGTTACTTCGGGGTCTTGGTCGGAAGTTCCAGGCACGAAGACCCAGAAGGCCAAAGGCATCCCAGACACGGCCGAGATCTTCACGGCGGACCCGGCTTCGGGGGTGGGGGGGGCTTTTCAGTTGGGCAGGTTTTGTTGGGGTGCTAGGAATAATGTAGACTCTAGGGGTCTAGCAACCCTTTTGGAGTGAGCCGGGGAAGGAGGTGTTTTCTCTTTGGGTTTGCAGCTTCGGGCAACGGGCCTTTCAAGAGACTTTGATGCAAACCCCACTTGTATTCGGAGTGGCGAGCCGTTCTTCGTGAGAACCTTGCCCTGCTCCTTTGCAGTTTGCCACCTTGGAAAGCGAAGCGGCCTTTAGATCCAAGCCCTCAGGACTGTAAGCACTGCAGGCAGCCCTACAACCCTCCACCATGAAAAAACTCAACTCAAAGCTCTTAGTTGATAATTGACTTGAGCCTTAAAGCGAAAGCCTACCATAAGCCCCAACGGTAGTCCGACACCTTCAGCTGCCTAGTCTATTTTGGGCATGGCCTTAAGTTAGGATCGCGTTGTGGATCCTTCGCAGTCTTACAATTTGGACACCCAATTTTTTTATACTTGCAGACACCGTCCCTGTATGTCCCCACCCTCACACCCTACAACCCTAAATCCTGCTAAACTCCAAACCCTTAGCGCTAGCCCGGAAACCCAAGCCTTACCCATACCCTTAAACAAAACCATCTGAAATCTTAGGCATACTTTTTGAGAAGTCTTCATGAAGCCCTTTCGAGCCCGCACTGTTTTTCAAGGACACCCTGAAAGGTGGCGCCAAGAAGCCCGAACTCGCAAAGCTGCTTGGAGAGGTTTGCCATTCGCGCCTGAAGGGTGTTGGGGTTTTAGGGTGGTTTTGGACATCGGGCTGAAAATTCAGGGTTCCGTTGACCGGCAAATCCTCGGCGGCACTGTGCAACTGGTAGGAAAAAAAAGCTTCCTCTTTATCTCACAAACACCTGCAGCATTCCACGAACCTTGCAACAGGCAACCAAAGATCTCCGACTCTAATCCCTGAATTACACAAGCTCTGAGCCCTTTCGGCTCTAAAGACTTGAACCTTGCGGAGCCATGATGTAACGCCGACAACCCTTGAGCGCAAAATTTCAAGCCTCAAAGCCCAAGCGCAGTCCCTGATTTGGACTGTGTCATGCTGATGGGCGTCCTGCCACTGCTGCTGGGAGATGGTGATGGAAAAGGGTGCTGCTCTTGATGCAGGTGAGTATGTTGATCAGGACCATGAACATGAGCATGTAATATGACATGTTGTTCTTTGTCGCAAGGAGGTTGCATGGCACGCTGCTCATGCGGCTTATGAAGAGGAAGCAGATGATGCTGACACTTGGGCTAATGCTGATGGTGTGCTGGTGTGCCTAACATGGTATGATGACGATGACGAGGGCGTTTATGCAGTGATGCTCTGTGTTTAAATATTCTTGGTTGAAGTTGAGGTGTTTTGTTGAGAGGCCATAGCCCAACATGCAGGTTTGTGCAGGTTTTGATCCCTCGAAATGCTAAACCCGGTAAAACCCTCCACCGTCAGTCAACCCAAAGCCGAACGGTGATTCTTCTGAGGCTGCTCTGCGACAACAGTGCCGCGGATGTGGAACCATGGCAGCATCCAGACGGCTTTACTTCACTCGGACTCTGAAGCTTCCTTGGCCTCTCCACTGGAAAAGCATCAGAATCCGTTTGCAGTCGTGCCGCTAGATCCGAAGTCAACGCTAAAGCGCGCACACCCCGAAATCAAAAGCCTTCTTCAAGGATGGGTCGTGGGGAGCGGGTCGGGTGGTGCCTTTTGCAAAGTGGAGGGCTCCTAAGGCTTAGAGGGCGCACGTTTCTCCAAACGGATCCACATAGCTGCAAGCTTGAAGCTCTGGTCCAGCCGACCTGGCGCCTTAAGTGTCCGGAAGCTTTCGGCCTGAGCCCTGAGTTCCAGACCCACGCGTCATGAGCCAGCTCAGTCTTCAACTCAGCACCCGGAAAAAGCAAAGAAGCAAAGCGTGGAGGACTGGCTTGTCGACAAATTCAACTTGGACCTGTCTCTGGTTGCACGCTTGGGAGGCACATCGGTTTGGAGGGACTGCGTACAAAGGCGCTGTCTGAAATCGTATCGAGTTGGGTCGACGGGCGATAGACCAGCAGCATTGCTGCTGCACTTGGTATGGAGATAGTTACTGCTTGGCTGAATGTTGCCGGCCGGAACCCCTCGAGACCCTATCAAGTTCTGAGCCGCTGCACCACAGTGTTGGTCTCCCAGGTTTAGGTCCCAAGAGGCATCCATCCGACCGTAAAGCCCGAGCTTCATCAAGCCGAATAAAGGTTTAATCCCAAAGAGGGCTCAGGGCAAAAAGATTGGGCTTCGGAATTTGGGCTTAGGAAACTTGGGGCAGAAGCTGCCCCGCGGATGTCCCGACAAATTACACCTTTCACGGTTATGTGCCAACCTACAATGTAAGACAGCCCATAAATGATCTACATAAGAGCGAGTTTGCTCGGCCAGAATCCTACACCAGTAATCCATGTTATGTTGAGCCTGCCCAATCTCAACCGCGAATGCTTTCTAAAGCCAGGGGAGCACGCAGTCCAATGATCACGAACCAACACAACGCCTTCACATCCTAAGCCAAACAACGAGGCCTATGCCCTTCATTTCGACGAAGCCTGTACCGTGAATCTATGCATCCGAAATCTGGAAACCCGCAAGCCTAATCGCGTACCCAGAGGCTTCAGAGTCCTCAACCCAACATTTGGCAGACTCTAGCATCCTACACGGTAGCGCAGGACACTCGCAGCCGCGAACGCACCGCGGAAAGGCAGCTGTGGGGATAATGTTGGAGCTTATAGTTGGTATGCTCATCTAGTTATCTCCGTGCTGGTTCTGTTCGGACTGTATATGTCGCTAGCTGCAGAATTCGGTTCCGACGTGGAACCTGCACCAAATTACTTGAGCACAGGGAGTCTTCAGTGGTCCGTGCTCAGCTCACGTATAATTATATAGGAGAGTCTGCTCCCTGCCACGTGTTGTTGTCCATTCATGATATACCGGAAAGATATGCTTGTGAATGATAGGACTGCTGTTCGGACTTGCATCCATCGCAAAAGGTCAAGCTAGTCAGCCCTTTATTGCGATTTTGGTTTTACACGTCAGCTGGTCCTCCAAGAAAATTGCAGGTCCAAAACCAAGAACATCCGAAGCTACTTGTGTTCAGGACGAAACAGAGGAAGCCATAAGTTTCTCTAGCGGGATTAGGGCTTTTGTTGGTTATTTGCCTGAGGCTTTTTCAACTGCAGTCTCGGTGCTCTGCACTCCAAGACATTGACCGCGAACCTTCGACCCCAAACCTTCAGACCTGAGAAACCTAAGTCTTAAACTCCATATTTCGTGACCGTCTGAGCCCTAGACCATCCCCAACCTAAACCCGTTGCCGCAGAGTGCCCCAAGGTCCTCCAGGGCCCCTCCAGGGCCCCTCCAACCCAGAGGAGCGATTTCCGGGCATGACCATCACGTACGCGCTGATCCAAATGCTCGAGAAGGCTCCTAGCACTGGCAGTCGCAGTCGTTTCGATGCTAAGGTTTCCTACCTGGTACGTTTTCCATCGATCTTATGGTTCAGGGTTCAGTCTTGTAAAAGTGGCCTGGAAGCTTTTAGGTCCAGGGCTTTGGGTTGATTAAGGATGTGGGCTTTAGGGCCTTTAGGAATCGTTAGGGGTTTACGTACGAGATTTCGGGGTTTTGGGTATTTTCGGCACTTAGAGGCTCCCATTTAGAGGTTCCGGTTTATAGGGTTTTTGGCGTCTTTGGGGTTTCAGGGCGAAAGGCCTTATGATTTACGGGTTAGAACCAGGGCCGTAGTAGGGGTTGCGGTTCACCCAATCCCGACGCCCGCATGCATGGACTTTGGAATTGTGCGTTTTTGGGTCCTGTGGGCCCTTAGGGAATTCAGGACATTTCGTCTAGTCTAAACAAGGTTCATGCGCGCTCTGGGTTCGCTAGTTTAAGCCCTCCCCCTTCGAAGCTCTATTCTGATAGCAATGCAAACCCGGTTACGAAATCCCCTGTCTTTCTTCAAGGGCCTTCGGATCAAATTAGGATCCCTAGCGTAATCTAGATTCAGGTTAACGCCGAAGCCCCAAAGCCGAATCAGCTAAAGCCCGACAGCCTTTAGTTGTTTACCCTCTTTCTTACCCCAAGCGGCAAGAGCCCTCTTCGGATTGAAAGTAGACTACTTTCAAGCCCAAGAAACTAGATTTGCGAACCCACAGTTACAAGCAGACCCTATCCCCTAAACCCTAAAGCCCTTGTATTCGGGTTGCTCACAAGATTATTTCTGGTACAGGATGAGACTTGCAGAGCCGGTGAGTTCGGGCTCGAGGCGACGGCTGTAGAGTCTAGTGCCCAGGGCACGTTGTTTGAAGGCTTTTGCGTGCCCGATTTGAAAAAACCCTGCCGCATGTAGGTTTTTTTCAGGGCACACAGAGGCGTTGGAGCACGAGTCACGGTGCTAGGCGATGGCCAGCGGAAGTACGAACACATGGTCTAGCTTGCTGTAGTCTTGCGGGCAAGCGACCACCCTACGAAGCATCATGTCGATTTCCGCGGATGTGCATCTGCTGAGTGGCAAGAGTGCCTCTCTGGAAGTCTGGAAGTGACGGCGGATGCATCCGTTGAGTCACTGAAGCAGTGTGCCCAAAGTGCTCTGGTGATCCCGGGTAGAGGGCAGCCGCTGCATTCTGCTGGAGAGGTGCTGGACGGAGCACAAACAATAACAGAAGCGAAGTTGATGAGTGGAGACGTACTGACCTTACATGCGAACCAAGTCCAGCTTAAAGCCATCAAGGGGACCGGTAGATTCTCTGCGTTCGCCGCGCTCCTGGGTGATCCTGGAGTGGTGCTGACTGGGGTGGCGACAGCAGTGCCGTACAGGAGGAGCTGAAGACTGTGCAGCAGATTCAAGCTTCTGATGGTGCATTCGCTGCAATCCTTGGTTATGGCTCCGTGGTCACCTGGGGCCCACGGTGGCGACAGCAAGGCAGTGCAGATTCAGCTGCGAGATGTGCAGCAGATCCAAGCTTCTGATTGTGCATTCGCTGCAATCCTGGTTGATGGATCTGTGCACCTAGGATAACGACGGCAGCAGTGCGGTACAGGATAAGCTGCAAAAAGTGCAGCAGATCCAAGCTGCTGGTGAGGCATTTGCTGCAATCCTGGTTGATGGATCTGCGGCCACCTGGGGAAGAGCCGACCATTGTGGCGACAGCAGTGCTGTGCAGGAACAGCTGCGAGATGTGCAGCAGATCCAAACTTCTGGATGTACTTGACCATGGATCTATCGTCACATGCGGGAATGCCGGCCATGGTGGTGAGCAGTGCTGTACAGGACCAGCGGCTTGACGTGCAGCAGACGTCCTACGAAAATCGAGTATCATCTTCTAGACGATTCTAGACTCTAGATCCCATGAAGAGACCACCAACTGACCTCCAGATAGGAGGCCCTCTCTTTACGCCTGCGTCTCCGGCTGGGGCTGCCACAAGTTGGGCAAAGGGGACCTTTGTTGTTAGATGAACGGGGTTTCTAGATAGCCTCGCAGGTGGCGGAGAAGACCGACCTTGCCCGCATCATCACCAAAGCCAAGGCACTGTGTTTTAGGACCCCTGGAGATCTGGTAGGTTGCTGTAGTTTCTGACGGGTCTGAATCAGGAAGCGCACTATTAATACTAACGAAGGGAAGGGGTTCAAAAGATCAGACGACTATTGCAACCAGGTTGGGATCCGGGTTAAGGGCCCTAAGCAGCAGGGCTCTTCAGGTTTTGTATGGATTTATCACGTAAGGGTCTTATGAGGTGCAAGACTTGGGAAAACTCAGGGTCTTAAGATTCAAGGTAAGGGAGAAGTGTTCAACCCAAAGGCCACGTCTAGTCTACTCTTTTGGTTGTTCCTCGACATCCTTGCCAGTCGAAGCGCCCGTGAACGTACCATGGTCAGAAGTCTTCTGTTCGAAGCGAGACGGACGAGAAGTCATCACCCAGAATGCTCCAGGGTAGTTTCGTATTTAGACTTGGAAGTTGTCAGGCCTTCGGGTTAAGGAAGTTGTGCTCTTCAGCCGGGAGCCTGGATGCCAGGTTTTTAAGCTCGTGACCAATGGCAATGCTTGCGTCGGCTGCGTCTACGCCGCTGCGGCAGCCAGTAATCGTCTCTGCAGCCTTGCTTGTCTGTTAGAATGTCGCAGCAATCAGGTCGGTAACTGTCTCTTTGGACAACCGCACTCTTGTTTGCACAGCAGTATCAACTCATGCCAGTTTTGACGTTGCCAGCAGTCTTTCTACCACGTTGCTCATCAGCTAGAATGGCAAACGTTGAAAACGAAGGGCGCCGAACATGATGACAGTACTTGAGTGTCTGCAGCTGTTCACAACCACTGGTGGAATTCGAAAGGCCGGACTCGTGGACAGTCTGACAGGCCTGAGAGGTATGCGGATGCGTCATTCCCTATGATTTTGAGTGGATATTTTGAATGGCCCTCAGCCCTACTACCATGCATCAGACACAGGAAGAGGGCGGAATTCTCCGGAAAGCTCGACCCTGAAATCATCCGGGATTGCTTGAGGAGTTCAGCGCAGATCAAAGCCCACATCGGACGGAAAGCAATCACACCGAACCCGCTGCCCTGACGCTCCATACCTTGCAATCCCCTACAGGCCAAACCATGAACATCATCACTGATGAAGCCTGAAGATTCAACTCAAACCCTCAACCCTCAGCCGAGGAGAAAGGTGGGATCAATCTCCAGGAGTTTGGTCCTGTGATTCTGGCTTCAGGCGGATCTGGGTCTGCAGCCTAGGATGGTTCAACAGGCTCCAGCGGGTGGCATGAAGGTACGTAGCGACTTCCAAGCAAAGCAATAAGCCTTACAGGGGCTCTGAATCTCACCTACTGTGGCGCCCAGCTTCGTTCCACCTTCTGGGCTGAGGCAATAATTCCCACGGATCGGGCCAGGGTTTCACATGATCTTAGTTCAGGTTTACCGAAAATAGCTTCAGGAGGCGCGGCTCGGTCTCGCATTTAGAAAATTGGGAGTTGCAGCTTAGGGCTTGGCTCAGACATCTCAAGCTGCAAATCTAAATCCCAAGCCGTATTCCTGTAGGTTCCCAAACCCGAGAACAATTAACCCTGGCCCCTCCTGAATCCGACATCCTCAACCGTGATCCCCAGCTCGAAATTCTCAATGCTAAGCCGCTGAGCCCAACTCGAAAAGCCGTAAGCGTTAAACCGAAGCTTAAAGCCCTGAGCATCCCTGAGCACTGAGCATATGGCTTGAAACCCAACCTCAATCCCCAAGCCTGCAAGACTTGATTTCCAACATCCTAGTCCATTTAAAGCCTCTCCCATTTCGCAGCTCGAGCCTTGCCATGCTGGCAAGGGCGTTATAGGCACTGATGGCTTTGGGTCTCAGAGTTCGGATGGTTTTGGGCTTCTGGATTGTAGGGTTTCGGGTGCGAGGAACCCTGGCTCTGGAGGGTTGGGAGCTTCGAGGTTTGAGGGTTTGAAGTCAGCATGAAGGCTTTTGTTTCGGGCTTTTGGGTGTCAAAAGTCGTCGGGTGTTGTGTCTACTCTAAGCCCCAAGCCCTATTTGAGCAGGTGGCTTCGGCGCCGATTTCACTCAGGACTTCTGTTGCGTCACAGAGCTTTTGAGCTAGGGGGTTAGCTGGACGTAGGTCGTTGGCTTCGTTAGGATGTCAATTCTTTGGCGCTTCCTCACTGAGTGCATAGCTGCCTTGTTTCCGGCCCAGCTAGGCATACAAGGGCCTTCGAGGCCCCTAACTCCTGTCCAAAACCTAAACCTCTGTTCCTGAGTCCTGAAATGGCCTGAAGCCAGGGTTGCTTCAGGATGCAACGTCGCCAGTTGCTCATGCCGCGTTGGTGGTCCCGCCTCAACCCGGCAGTGCCCAAAGTCTATAAAGCCTTCCCCAAGGCTTTGAACTGGCAGTGACAGGACTCGCTTCTTGCCAAATACAGGCCGGACCTTCTGCACCTGCCACGCGGCAGCAATGGATACAATCCCAATCTCCAAGGAATTCAAGGGTCTTTAGGCCTACACAGAGGTTTGGCTCATTATATAGGGTCTGTATGGCGACAATATTTTCTGAATCTCTCGTACATGCGCACACTGCACAAGATGTGTCCAACACTTAAGTTCGCTCGGTTAGGGGCCCCTCCACATAAAGGGGCTCGGGGGTGCGTAGATGTGATGAGAGATTGCCGAATCCTGAGCCCTGAACAGGAGACTCTGTTCATATCCTCATCCTCGCCTCGCCACCAACCCCTTTAATTATGCTGCAGGCTCCGTTTTGGTGTTTATCTTTTTATCTTGGGAATCTTCCTTCCTGCTGTGTTTTATACCATGAAGTCCAACCTTACACTACGTTGCAAAGCCTTGAGCCGAAACCCTACTGAGCCTCGGTTCGCGCTGACAGTGGGTTCGAGTGGGTTTAGCACATCTCGCATATGATTCTTGGGGATATAGGTTCCAGGTGAATGATCAGAGCTTAGGGCGCGAGGATTTTTTGGATTTAGGCAAGACCCACAAACCATTCGCCTCTTAATTGCTGAAACTCCATGGTTTGCATGGTCTTCGCTAAGCCTATAAGAGTTCTCTCTGTGGGTGATTTTTGCAAAGTTCAGGGCTTGAGGATGATGGAGCTGTTCGACGCTGTACATACCAAGAAGGATCCCCGTGAGTCCGACTGCCGGAAGCTTGAAGTCTAAACTTCCCTACACATAGGCCCTACACCCCCAATCCCTGCAAAACCCTCAAGTCCAGAATCCTAAACCCTAAAGCCCCGAGGCCCACCACCAACGGTGAGCACTGCACCGGCGACGGCATCAAGATGGGCGAGGTGAGGGGCCCCACCTGACCCGTTGCACGAGACGAGCCGGGCTCTGGAAAGAGGGCCTTTGGAACCTCCATGTCAACGTGTTTTCTTTGAGCTGGGGCATTGTCTTCAAGCTCCTGGTCCCCGATGCTGTCTTGCTGCGGGGTTGGGTATGTTTAGCGCCCACAGGAGTATTCACTTTTGAAGTCGAGCGAGTCAATGTAATGTCGCAGTAGCCCAGGCTGTAGCTTACAGGCAATTCGACGCTACATTTGAACGTTTATTTTGCCTGCAGCTGCGCAAGACGCCCTTCCCCAAGTTTTTGACCGTAATGAGGGCCATGAAGCCATACCTTGCGTGCTTTCACGTAGGCGATCGGCGCGAAAACCATCGACCTGGAGTGGGTGCAGGTGCACCGACTCGAAGTGGTCAGGGTCTGTTCTACACAGCTCAGAACCCACGCTCCTGAGCTTTGAACATGACGCCCGAGCAAAGAGCTGATACTCCGACATCGCGAAATTCCAATTACTGTGACACTGACAACACAAATCGCAACTTGGGCATGCCGCTAGTGGCACGAGGACGATGCTACAATTATTATCGACAGGGTTCATACAGTGATACAGTCATTGTAGCAATGCCGTAGTTTTCGGAGCTCTAGTCATGCCTGTGCTGGCTTGTTCGAAGTTGGGGATGACCAGCCTGTACTCTATAATCTGTAATACAGCCCTCGTCGGCTGTTTGACTGTTACTGCGTGGTTCACTATCCTCCGGAAGCTTTTCAACCCAGAAGATTTACATACCCGACCCAGAAATACGCCTGTGAAGGCCCTATATAGAGTCTAGAGCAATCAGCCAGAGACCCCGAAGCCAGAACCTACTCCCGAATTGAGCGTTCCATGGGTTTAGTGCAGGCTTTGTAGTTTCATTATAGCTTTGGTACTTTTTAGCACTTCTGGGGTTTAGGATTCGCCCTGAACCTTTGACCCTTTCAGACCTTATCTCGAGGTTCACCCAACCGGACTTGTGAAGCCGGATGACGCCGATGCCAAGATCAAGTTCTTGGCTGCCGAGGTCGATCCATAGTAAAGGGGTGTCTCAATGTCTCTCCCTCCCTCTGTCCCACTCTCTGCCTCCCTCTCACTCTTTTTCCGATCTATATTTAATTTATATGTATATATTTGCACACACACACACACATATGCAAAGACCGAACCATGTGTACAACGTTTTATATACTTCTTTTTTAAACTGTCCGTCGGTCCGCCCGCCCGTCCGTCCAGCTGTCCGTCCGCAGGTCGCGTCATGTCACGTCAGATACGGTAAAAGGTACATGTGCATGTGTGTATTCATGTATGTACATTGTATATGTTCGTATGTGTTTTTGTATCCTTCTATGTACTCGTATATCACTGTTTGTATGCGTGTCTGTCTGTCTGTCTTTCTTTCTGCTTGTCTCTCTCTGTGTGTGTGTGTATGTGTATTTGCGTGTATGTAAGTGTGTATATGTATGAATGCGTACGTACGTACGTACGTACGTACGTACGTATGTACGTACGTACATACGTAGGGGCAGGGAGGTATAGGTAGGTAGGCAGGTAGGTAGGTAGGTAGGTAGGTAGGTAGCTTCGTAGCGAGGTGGTTTTGGTAGCAAGATAGGTATGCACATGGGTAGGTGGGTGGGTGGGTGGGTGGGTGGGTGGGCGGGTGGTATGTAGGTATCAGCTGGGTAGGTAGGTGGGTAGGTAGGTAGGTAGGTAGGTAGGTAGGTAGGTAGGTAAGTAGCAGGTGGGTAATGTGCACAGTAGGTCCAAAATGCGTCTGTGCATGCATGCATGCATGCATGCATGCACGTACTGTGTAGTCGTGTTTGTCCATATGTTAGTGTTTGTATGCGTTAATGCATGTATCCCTGCTGCATGCATGCATGCATCCATGCAGGCAGGCATGTTAAGCGAGCCCCATGTTGTATCCCCCAAGCCAGAAACCCTAAAGTCCGAACTCCCAACGGCCTTGTACTACCACGGTGAACCTGTAAGGCGCTCCGTGGCGTGGGCGGCATCATCCTCAATGCGGAAGGCTGCCGATCTACAGTTTAGGCTTCTGGCTTGTGAAGGATTGGCCAGGACTCACACTTTTCGGGTTCTTTCAGGATTAAGGGGTAAAGGAGTGAAGGATCTTCGCTTCAGGTTCTCTGCGTTTTCAGGTTCCTGGTCTTGGGGCTTCAAGCTTAAGAGCTTAGGGCCTTGGCACCCGCAAAAACATTGAGACTCCCGCAAAATCGCCAAACACGACAGCCTTAAAGAACGCAAGACCTGCTACTGCATCGCCACGTGACTCATGGATGCAAGTATATCGGCCCTTGTTTTCCAAGGATTTGTTTTTCTTTTCAGGGTGTGCTTTGTGCAGAGGTTCTTGGGATTTTGGGTACTTTACTTAGGGGTCCATAGAAAAAGAGCTTACTATTCTACATCAGTCTCTTTAAGTTCTGAAACTCATGCTCGTGAAGTAACCGTGTTTAGGGCAGTTTCGGGCAACTTAGGCTTATTTCAGCGCTTCGTTTCCGTATGACTATACTGTACCTAGCCCTTGGAAGATGTCGGGCTTATCCTTTGTGGGGCAGGCTATGTGGCAGTCGCTACTGTTTATGTTGAAGTCGACATTTTGACATTCGCAGGACGAATTTCGGGATTTGCGAGGCATCCGGGCCCAAAAAGCCCCAAGCCATCAACCATTCAAAGAGTTCCCAAGACCGAAAGTGAGAATGGCTTGAAGATTAATCCCGTCCTGCATGAAAGGCCAATTCTAAAGGGAACAGCTATTCAAGCAAGTTCGCGGCGGTGACAATATGGGAACGGGGATACGATAAATTTAGGATTCCATTTTAGGGCCCTTGGCATAAACGTGATTCGGTTTCCTTCAGGATTCGATCAGAGACCTATACTTTAGCGAGCCAACCATATGGATGTAAGTAGCCGCAACCCCAGACCCCAACCCTGAAGCTTCAAACCCGAACCCGAAGGTCCAAAAGCCTTGACTTCAAAAGCCTTGGAATCCGAATACGCCCCGCAACCTTAAACTCCTCCACGAACATTTCTTCAAGGCTTTCCTAGTTCAGAGTCGACAAGTAGCCTAGAGCCCAGGAAAACGATGTACTGCAAACCCTAACTTCGTAGGGATCTTGACACGAAAACCAAGGAGTTGTGTTCTGGTTTTTGTGGTGGGAGGGAGGGTCCGATTTCATGCAGCGACTAGACAGGAGAGCGCTTCTGCAACGAGCTTGGGCGTGCCGTTCCCAGTTCCCTTAGGGCTTTCCGAGGTTGTAGAGGTCAGTTTCTGAGCAGTCTTTCGTTGCAATGCCACGCCTACCTATGAGCTTTGATAAGAATTACCGAGGAAGTTCAGACGTGGGCTCTCTCCTTTTTGAGAAACAGAAAAGTTGGAGCAGGTTTTGTAGACACGCTTTCTAGCCAGCTCACGCCGGACATGCATAGCGTGATGCAGTGTGACTTAATCTTTCCAACACCGGGAAGAAATCCCGAAATCCCGGCTGCCGTATGCAATAATGCCCTGGACTAGAAAGGCACACGGAAGCATGGATCCTCCGAGGAACGACCAAGCTGCTGGAACAAAGGGATGTCAGAGTTTCCAGTTTGAAAACCTAAGGACTGCCCCGGTTATCCTGATAACCGGCCCTGCATATGGCCTGCTTGATTCATGAAGCAGGGCTTAGGACCTGTAAACCCAAAGCTTGAAGCATCCGGAGAAAATCAGACAACATTGTTTCCAAAAGATCTTAACAAAAGAGCCCATAACGAGAGGAGCAATGGCGGTACTGATCATGACTACCAGCACAGAGCAAGCAGAATGAATGAATGGTGCGCGGGAAGACTGTTGGGGTGGGAAAACCCCAAACCATGAAAGCTCTAAACATCCTAAACCCTACAAGCACCCACACCCGAAACCCTACAACATCCTGACAGCCCTGAAACCCGTTATTTACCCAAAGCCCCAAAACCCTCAACCATTAGCTTAAGGCCGGGATTACGTCACCGGCGAGATGTGGAAGAGCAAGCCGCCTTTCCGGCTCCCCGGATGCCATTCTCTCCGTAATATGAACCTATGAGAATGCATATTCAACAGTTGCTTTCTTTCGGGTTTGGGTTTAAGCAAGTTGGATTCTCAGCATCGTGCCTTTGAATGTAATAAGCTTCATGGTTTTCATGTATGTTTACAACGGCTGTGATATTTTGCATATCTTAGGATGGCTGTTGGTCTTGCGATGATGTGGCTTCTATGATGCTCATCGCCATTGTGATCACGTTGTCGTCAGACTCACGATACTTGAAATTGTCATGTCGCGTAGTTCTGAGCACCTGCAGTGCGTCCATGCATGGATGACAGTGCCAGTCTTGCTGGTATTGTTGCCGTCATTCCCGCCAAGCTTCGTGGATGCCGGAGCCAGCACGGGGAATCTTTATTTCAACGAGTGGTGCCCGCCTCGCCTTCTTTGTCAGCTCCCCCCTTCAGGCTGAAGCGAGCGCTTGTTTCCTAGTCTACGGGGTCACTTGCGAGCCTCGTTGCTCACCCCGCAGACCCTGCAGAAACTCGGCACCCTGCAGATCCTGATGGCCTCGACGTGAAAGGTATCCATCCATCCATCCATCCATCCATCCATCCATCCATCCATCCATCCATCCATCCATCCATCCATCCATCCATCCATCCATCCATCCATCCATCCATCCATCCATCCATCACGTTTGTGTGTATCTAGGAAGCACGCAGCCGAAGCCCTACGTGTCCTGACCGAACCCGCGGCTGAGGCTTTGCCTCAACAAGGCCGCGAGCGACGAGATCATCTGGCACTGCAAGTCGACGCCTTGGTGGGTTTTCATGCTGGCTTACAGTATGTTTGTTCGGTTCTCTGGCAGTTATATTGGGATGTGTTTCTGGATGTGTCTTCATCTGTCTTCTGCCTTCTTTGCATGCATAGTATAGGCTATGTGTTTTGAGCAAGGTCCGTTTTCGGCTGGGCTATGGTAGCCTTGGCATGAGCGGATGTAGGATTCACGTGAACCTGAGCAGCGAATCCACAATCCGAAGCCCCCGAAGTAGCCCAGCTCCCAAAACACAGTGGCTCAATTTCTGTATCGGAACAGCCACAACCCCCTGCCCCTGTGACTAAAACTCATCTTGGCCAAGCAGATAGAATTAGTTCGTTTTTGGGATGGTTCGTGTAGTGCAGAGGAGCTACGCGAAGTTTCCCATTCGAGGGCTGGAGCACATGGTGTTTCCTTGCGCCAATCGCAGTTTTGTAATAATGGAAACCCCAGAACATCTGGAGCATTGGCAGCAGCTAAACTTCAGGAAACCCTACAGCCCGAACAGACAGAAAGGCCCTGAGCCCGAAGCCTCGCCCGAAGCGTCGCCCAACAGGCACTACACCGGCCGTGGAGCAGGGTCCCCGGCACTCCACTCTTGGACTTCGGCTTCAGGCTTTCGGGCCTAGGCTTTCCTGGGGTGAAAAGAGACCTGCAAGCACAGAAATCCAACCCGAAAGCCTTCCGCGCCCCAGTAAGCTTCGACCCGAAAATCACTTGTATTGCGGGGCCGAACAAGTTTGCATGTCAGCGATCGTGATTTTAGCTCGTAGACAATGAAATGGTAGAGCTTCTTGCGCTCGTGAGACAGTCTTTGCTTGCGGTAAGGTCATGAAGTACTACAACTGCGGTGAGGACTTGGCCAAGGACATGGGCATCTCCCTGTCCGTGATCGAGAAGGCTCACGAGGACCACTACCAGGCTGCCAAGATGATGGAGAAGGATCCCGAAGGAGGCAAATGGCCCGCGTACCCCTCAGGAAAGTGCTGGGATGAGGCCAGTGGAAAGACAGGCAGCGGCAAGAAGTTCTATCACAACATCATCCCGGGCTCTGCCGTGAAGTCCGAGCCCTTCTATGTGGCCATCATCACGCCTGTGATCCACTACTGCATGGGTGGTCTCCTCATCGACACGGACTCCGCCTGTGTTGGCTCCAACAACCAAGCCATTCCGGGCCTGTACGCTGCCGGCGAGGTGGCGGGCGGCGTGCACGGCAACAACCGCTTGGGAGGCAACTCCTTGCTGGACTGCGTGGTGTTCGGCCGCGTGGCCGGGAAGGCAGCTGCCAAGTACATGTTGGGCGCGGACATGAAGGATGTGGACCTCTGCACAATCACCGGCGGAGGGCTGACTGGCGCGGTGGAGAGCTCTAAGCTGGCTGGCGGCTCCTACGAGGACAAGATGAACTCTGCTGCCCCGGCGGCCGCTGCAGCTGCGCCCGCGGCTGGCGGCGGTGGTGGCGGAGGCATCAGCCTCGCAGACGTGGCCAAGCACAACACCAAGACGGACTGCTGGGTGGTGGTCGATGGTCAGGTGCTCGACGTCACCAGCTTCTTGTCGGAGCACCCCGGTGGCGAGCTGGCTATCCTCACCTTCGCCGGGAAGGATGCCACGGAGGAGTTCAACATGAAGCTTGGCTTCTACAATCTCCGAATCTAAGTCTTGCATCTCTTCACCTCCAGGTGAGAGGCTAAGATCCAAACGACCGATATTTCTACCCCGCAGTGCCAAGAGCCCTTCCAAGCTCTGCCCCGCAACTGCGAGCTTCTTGGCCTTGCAATTTCTACTCGCCCGCTCGCTCTCTCTCTCTCTCTCTTTCCCTCTTCCGATCGCTCTCTCGGTCTCTCTCTCTCTCTCTCACTCGCTCTCTGTCGCTCTCTCTCTCTCTCTTGCCCTCTGCCGGTCTGTCTCTCTCTCTCTCTCTCTCTCATTCAATCTTGTTCATATATATATATATATATGTGTACGTATGTACAACGTGTGTATATATACATATGTGCACAGGGTACATGTGTATACATCTATGTGTGGGTGTATCTATATATGACGTATGAGTATGTGTTGATCAAGCCATTAGCCAAACTGATATTCTCCGATCACAGCAAGAACCAAGAGGACGTGCAGCCCCAACCCCGCATAAGTGTGTCCGTGTGTGTATATATATATATATACATACATACGTACATACATACATACATATAATGTCGCATAGAAAACTTTTCTCACTACCATGACCATTGTCATTGCCATTGCTAGCATTGTCAGCATTACTAATAATTTTTGCCTGCTGCTGCTGCTGCTGCTGCTGGTACTGCTGGTACTGCTGCTGTTGCTACTCTTACTCTTACTGCTTCCCGGCTGCGACTACGACCACAAAGACGACGATCACGACGACGCCTGAGAATACGACGACGACGTCTACGAACTTACTGGTACCATTCTCGTTGTCACAACTATGATTATTATCATGCAGGTTGAATTGCTACCTGCTCTTTTTATTCTGATTCAAATGATTGCGAACATCAAAGTTATTGCTATTGTGCTGCTGCTGTTGAATAAAGCCTCCACATCCCGAACGGAGCTTAAGGATCCACCCGCCTGACGTCATCGGCAAGTATGCTCCCGACTCGGTAATCGGCATGATCGGTGGGGGAGGAGGTGGCGGCGGGGCCGTGGCGGCCGCGGGAGGCACGGAGTTCAGGTTTCAGGGTTTGGGCCTTGAAGGCGGGGTTGGGGGGGTGGGGGGGGGGGGGTGATTACACATAGAACACCTAAGCAAAAGTTTTAGGGCTGCAGGTGTGGGCAGCACGTCTTGCATGAGCCGTCCGGACTCAACACCTTTTCCGACACTTGGGAGGATGATGCCAAAGATTCTTTGTCAGGGTTTATGAGGAGAAGGGTTTTGTGGTGGTTCCTTTACTGACGAATGAAAGCACACACTTGATTATGAACATGGCTTTGATCAGGGATCCTGCTGTCAGGGTTCTCGCAGAACTGTCATTTAGGTGTGATGCGAGTTGGTCCACACTGCCATGGGGAAACTGCACAGCAATTCGTCAGCCTTGCGCGCTACCCGAGCAAGCAGGGCTTTAGGTCGGGCCCCTTTCCAGAAGCCGTCGTGTTGCGAAGGCGGCGGCGGCGGTGGTGGCATCACGATGGAGGAGAGGGCTTAAAGAAGGTCTAGGGGCTGCAGACTTTCATAGATTTTGCTGAGAGCGTATGTAACAAGCAACTTAACAACCGCAGCTCTGAATGGCCGGATTCGGACGCGCCTGGGCCATGGGGCTTGTTGTAACGAAGCATACGCCAGCCACCCCAAGCCTGAGCCCATGCAACTTAGACGTAGAGGTTTCATTCAGAACGCTAGACGGTGAAGTCCCTCAAGCCCTGTCTGAAACCCGATTCCGTGGAGCATTTTGAGCATGTACCCTCACCCCCACTCAAATCGAGTGTAGAACTCTTCCCCCAAGCCAGTTTGCTTGCTTTTTCGCAGAATTCAGCCTTCGCCATGATGGCTTCGCAAGTCCACTTAGATGTGGAGTCCGATACAAACCCGAACCCCCAGAAGCAGACGAAGGTGTCAAGGCAGCAACCATGCTTTCATCTCGAGTAAAGATCGGCACGACATCAAGCAGTACACAGTGGTTAAGCGTCTCAAGTTCACTGCTGTTGCTCCTGCCCTTGCTCTTGCTTCGGCTCTTGCTTCTGCTCTTGCTCTTGCACATGAACCCCCTAATGCAACACAGATTCAACAAGCTGGCATGGTTTCAGTGTGGCTTTCCCGAAGTCTTGTTGCAGGGTTGTCATTACTAGGGTGTGTTCAGGCCTCGTTGTCATGCCATCAGATCCTGGACGTCTGTTTCGTTCTATTGTCAGCCCGAAAGTTTCGGAAACCCAAAGCCCTAAAGCCATACAGTCCCTAAACTATTCAAGCGTCAGAGTGGCCCTGAGCCCGTGACTCAATGCTGCCACCGGGGAGGAAGTCGCCAAGCACAACAGCAAAACGGACTGCTGGGCCGAAGCCCGAGAAACCGTCCGTGCTCAGAGTTTTCAGTGCTGGGGGGGGGGGGACTTTCATAATTAGGAGGGTCTCAAAGCGGGGCTTCGGCAGGGATTAGGGTGCCGATGCTCGGGTTCAGCTGAGGGAATCCCAAGCCCAATTCTCTTCACCGCCTCGGCTTCAGAGTTTGCTCGGCTGCGGCTTACAGTATCCTATGAGTTGAGACTTTGGGAGATGTTGGCGTTCAGTCCCCTGTACTTGAACGTTAATTCTATAGAGAGTTTGGTCGTCCTCTAGGCCCCGAACCTACACCCAACGCCCGGCGCATAAAAGAGCGGGTTTTGTTCAGAGTTTCAAGGCCAGGGTTGGGAGGGAACAGCACAGAGGGTCCCCGGCCAGCAATCATTGGGGTTTAAGGTTTGGGTTTGGGGTTTAGGGATTTTACGTTCGAGGTGTTAAGACCATCCGTCCTCTAGGTAAGCTGGAAGCCCTGAGCAGAGCTTGCGGGAGTAGTCTGTCGGGGATGGAGTCGATCGAAGTCAGCAACACACTGCCACAGTTTTTCCAGCTGCGGCATTCAGACAAGCCAGTACCTGAATTTCCACGCAAGCCCCGAAGCCCTCGACTACAAGCCTCAGACCTTGAGCCCCAAAATGACTTTAGAATTGAACGGAGGCTAGTTAGGGCTAGGGATTGAATGTTCAGAATTTGAGGTGTAGATGTCGGAGTTTAGGTCTTGGTGCGTAACTGGGGTTTGTACATGTAGGCTTCAGGGTCTTGGTGCTTTGTTACAGTCTATTCCAGTGCAAGATAGTCTGCTTCACATAATGATGATGCTACTATTGATCATCAATAGTAAGTAGCATCATCATTATGCGAACCTCTACATCAGAATAAGTTATCCTCAACTGAATCCAGCCCTACAAAACCCTGCGACTCGGCTCAGGTGGTGGTGGATGGCCAGGCACCGGGTTTATTGAGGGATTCGGGTTCCGAGGTGTGAGCTTTCAGACCTGGGACGCCCGAATCTGCGAGTGCAAGAAAAGGGTGTCAGCACCAGAATCTGTGAGACGGATGCGCCGGCTAGGCCCAGATGAAGGATGTCCTCCTTTTCTCGAAGCCCTACATCTCCAACCTTCCTGAAGGCACCACACTAAACACCCTAATAGTCTCTGTGCTGTTTGAAGTCCTGGATCTGCCGAGGCCCCTCTCCCTCCAAATCACCCCAAATCCGCAAACTCCTTTCAAAGCCTTTGAACCCCCAAAAGGCCCTTGAGCTCGCCAGGTCTTGGACGTCACCTCATTCCTCTCCGAACACCCGGGCGGCGAGCTGGCCATCATCACATTTGCAGGCGTAGAGCTCAGGGGTTTGAGAGGCTTCGGAGCCAGGGGGTGATTTTACATGAAGGTCTTATATAGGGTGAAGGATTTAGTTTCGGGCCTACGGGTTGGAGTTCGGGATTTGTGACATTGTGGTTCGCATCAAAGCCTGCGTGGTCTTGATCTGGTCTTTACAGTGTCTCTTTAGTTGTCGTAGGGTTTCATATGTCAGAGAAGGTCCATATCTTCTTCCAGCGGTATGCTAGGCCTGAAACGTCCTTCCCGACATGATTTCAACAGAAGTCCATGATGAGTCATGCGTGCTTTGTTCCGAGCTGCGGTAGAGGAGTTTAGTGTTTAGAGGTCTAGTATTTGTTATGTTACTAAGGGTGCGGAAGGTTGCGAGGGACTGAAGTCTTGAGAATCTAAGAATGGCAAAGAAAGCAACGGGTTTCATACGAGTTTCGGCTTAAAAGTTAAGTTTGAGGGTTCGTGATTTGGTTTGCCGCTTGCTTCAGGGCATTTTGGTTTTGAGGTTTCGGTAACTTGTGTTGCCCAAGCCCCAAACCTCAAAGCTAAGTTTAATAGTCTAAACCGGGATCCACTGGCTTCAGGCTGCACTGCAGGGGCTCAGCAGTGCGATAGCTTGTGAATGGTGCTCATATGCTTAAGTTTCCATGTACGACTTATTCAAGGAGCCGTGTTGCTAAGCTCAACCGTTTTGTTTCTTTTGGAGGCGGGTGGAAAGGTTCGGTAAAGGTAAAGGGAGAACGGGTTATTCTGAGTATATGTTCGTGTGAGAGCTGGGCAGGTTGAGGCAGCAAAGCCACGCCGGATGCCTTCACTCTAATAGCATTGTGCCATGTGCGGTGCAGGCTTGAGGATCTGCATTTCACACCTTGATGTATGGGTTGAGGTTAGTGTTCTATGTTTGATATTTGTGTGGTTGCCGCATAGCATGCGCTTGTACCAGTGCTCATCGGCAAATTCACAAGACACTTCAGAACGAGTTGTTGCTTTCAGGCCAGAGTCTCGGTATATGTATATATATATATATATGGACAACAAAGAGTCCCAATCCGAAGCTTGTACAGGCTTCAATGCTTATGTGTAAGGACTGGGGTGTCGGTTCAGAGAGCTCTGGTTGTTCGAAAGCAGACCGCGCAGGGAAGGACGCCACGGAGGAGTTCAACATGACGCCTTCTTGCACGAAGGGTGAAAGTTAGGAAGCTCTTAGCACAACTCCTGAAACCCACACCCCTACCGGGTCTAGGGCCTCTAGGGACGGAGTTGACGACTTGAATCCCAATCTGTGGCAACCCAGCAAAACTCGCGTATTTTGCTATTGGAGCTATGATTGTTTTGAGTGTCGAGGTGTGGTCTGTATACACAACTTTAAAATGGCCAAGTGTTCTTGAAGAAGCTTCAGCGGCCCGGGCCCAAATGCAATACCTTTCGCATTCAAGGATCCACCCGCCGGATGTGATCGGAAAGTATGCCCCCGATTCCATCATCGGCAAGGCCCTCCGAGGGCCCAAGAGGATTTGGGGGTCCAGAACTAATTAGGGAACCCGGATGAGGATAGCAAGTCAGACATGGGATTTCAGGTTATGGGCCGTGTGTTCAAGTTGCACATGTGAATTTTACGTCCGTACGCCTTGAGGACTGACGAGTTTTTGCGCACGGCCTAGTGGATTTCTTGCCGTTGTCCGTGCTGAGCCAAAGCAGGGCCATTGAGTTATAGAGTGAGGGAAAAACTCAGGTTTGAACATGCCTGGGGCCTGCTTATGTTCTCAGAGGGTTTGGGCCTTGGGCCACGACGCTTAGAAAGGTTCGGAATTCAACACAGAGTGGCCTTTAAGGGCTCAGGGTTCCGCTGCTTTACTTTCTTTAGGACACCTGTAGGGCCTCTGAGACTTTAGCAAACGTCACCTGTTGGCTTACGGTTCAGGCACGAGCTTTTAAGGTTGAGGAAATGGGGCATGCTCAGTCCCAAGTCCGCAAGCTAGTTTCGATCCTATCGTCACCTAGTGCAGGTCGGCTCCGGTGCACCGGCTGCCGCACCTGCCGCTGGCGGCGGACTGGATGCACCTTTGCTGGCCAAGGATGGCCACAAGGCAGAGCGGCATGGTTGCTAAGCCCTTACAAGCCTCGGAACGTGACTAAGGATTCCAAATCAGGATCCCAGACCCTCAGCTCTCGATTCGGAGTCCCAAGCAATCGAAAACGAGAGCTCAGAGTTTCGAGGGATCTGTACCTTCAGCTGCGTAGTCGTTTAGTGGTTTCAAAAGCCGCATGCGGAACAACACTAACCCTAAACCCTCCCGGTAACCCCTAAAATACAAGCCTTGAGCCATCCCTGCAATCCCCGAAACGCTAAATGCACAGGGGAAGGACTGGTCAAGGGCAGAGAAGAACCGGGAGCAGCGCATGAAGGGCACCTTGCTCAGCAGCTGTTTCAGGGCTTGAGCGATTCACGACTTGTGGATAGTTTGAAGGTTCTCGGAGCTGTCCGCTAGCGTCAGTTGTTGCTTGCATACAGAGGCTGGTTGTTGTCAATGGCTTCAACGTTCAATTGTCGGATTTTCCGTTTTGGATTGAACGGGCTGTTCAAGTCGGACGAGATGCGTGCTTTCGTTTAAATGATCTTGTTGTTGGAAGGAGGTTGGAAGCTTCTGGGACGTAGACGTATGGCAGCCGCCATCCCGAAATCCAACACTGTCCTGTCTTGGATCCGATAAGCTTCCAAGGCGAAGGGAGAATCCCTGGCTGGATTGGCGCCATTTTCTACATGGCTGCCTGGTTTCAGAAAGAGAGACGAGGCTTCAGGTTCCGGAGTGAGGTGAGGGCGTAGGGTTTGCGCAGGATTAGAGTTTTATGGTCAAGTGTTCGACTGCAAACAGGCACGACGAGATCTTATTTATGCTTTGAGGATCCAGGGTGTATGAAGTATAAAGGCTTGCAGCTCGAAGCCCTACAGGTCGTAAAACAGCTAAGTGCCCTGAATTTCACCCCGCCCCCCCTCCCCACCCGCCCATGCCAGAGCAAGCCTATAAGCCCTAAACTTTCAATCAAGATGTTACACCTCTGAGGTCTTGGGCTTCATGAAGGAGATTCTGTTCACCATTGTGCCACAGAGCAATGTGACCATCACTGGTGACCGCGTCGGTCTTACCCGCTCCGCCATGCCACTGGGCTGCTTTGGGCGGGGGGGGAGGTGTTACTGGCCGAAGGTCTCTCTGGAGTATCGACGTTACACCCGCAGCCTAAAAGGGCCTGAACCCCTCAACCCTAAGTACTACATCCAAATCCGAACCCCAAAGTCCTGAAATCCCTAAACTCTAGACCTTGTCACATAAAGAGAAGCTTCAGAACTCACCTGAACCCACATCCATGACATGTCAGAAAAGAAGCGACTCCAACGCAGACCCAAAGTAGTAGGATCCGTAAACACTGGCCCGTCCTCTAGCAGAGACCCTGCAATGCTTTAACAAAATCGCCGCATCCTTCCAAGCTCAACCTAAATCCCTAAATATCCGTTAATCCCTCAAAGTATTGCTTTGGCGCCCTTCCACTGCAAAGCTATACTTTGTGAGAGCAATTTTGTTGGTGGATCTCCAAAGTGTGCACGAGCCTCCGCATTGCTGTACTTGCGAAATCTTGCTCTTTGAAATGCTCTTATATGAAGTCTGGTTTCCTGATGGGAGCCATTATCTAGCCAGAGTTCGGACTCTTTCTGCTTCAGAGCCGCGTATGCGTATGTAAAGCTTGGGGTTTCGAGCGCACTGGGCAACATGAACATCACGGCCTGGGGTGGGTTTTCAATGAAGTGTGATCAACTTCCAAGATTCTTGCACCTGATAGCAAACCTAGGCCCCCGCCCTCAAACAAATCCGCTGCTTAAGTTGATGAAACCTTTGGTCTGCTTTCCTGCTGGCAATATCCCAACTTTTAGAGGCATTATGGGCTTTTGGCTTTTTGGTTTGGTGCAGGAACGAGGATAGCGGCAAATGCTTCTTGCAGAGGTTCCTTTTCATCTTCATCATCATCCATGCCGTGGGCAACCTGCACGTGTTCCTAGGCCCCGGGAAAGGGGGCCTTTTTGGGCGGGCGGAGCCTCAAACAACTCCAACGCTAAACTTAAACTCCAAAACCCTTACTATATGCCCCATATCCCAAAGGCTGACCCCTTAAAATCTAAATCCTCACTTCGACAGCTTTACCCCAAACCCCTAAACACTTGAATCCTTAGCCCAATTTCCTTCGACTCTACCCTGCATCCCCAACCCTGCCCACCCGGGACCCGAAAGCCCAGTTGCTAGGCAATTCGAACCCTGGGAATGAGGAACCAGAATGAACTTAAGCACCAACTGCATGGATCTTTGACGGATGGAGCGTCGCAGGGCTGCAGGAGGCCTTCGACTCGACTCCAGAAGATGGTTTCGAGCGGTTCATTTGCGGCAAATTTTACGTCAGGTCTGAGGTGCCACATAGAGGGAGGCCAATTCCAACAGGTACCTGCTGGACTTGTCCATGAGTTGGACTCAGACGGCTCTCGCGCTCGCTGGGTTTGGGATGCAGTTTCGGGTGTGGGACCCACAGCGTTCTGGGAGGCCCAGATGACTTCAACGGCTACGGCTACTTCTATGTGCGTGCCTTGCCACTCCGGAGCTGTTCCGGGCTTCAGGGTCTGAGCATTTGGGGTGTGTGTTTCGCTCTTCCAGGGTTTTGGGGTTTTGGTATGTTGACCTCCTGTCTACAAAGGGGCTTCAGCAGGGTTCCATGTTGCACGGTGTTGGGCTAGGGCTTCGTTTTTCAAGGTTTCGGCCTGGGCGTTTAGGGCTGAGGCATATGTCAGTAGTTTGGGTTCGGTTGTTCGGGTTTGAAAGCCGAGGGCTGTCTCAATCTCAAAGGAAGGCCGGAGCCTTGTTTTTCCGTTGTTTTGGTTCAAAGTACACTCATGTGTGGTCTCCTACCTATAACTGCATGGAAACGGTTGCGTATTCTGATCCTTCATGTAGGTCCTGAACCTGCATCACACCCACATTACAAATCCACAGATCACACCGAGTCAGAAAGGGTTTACAAAACAGTTTACAGTGTATTGGGCTTAGTGTGTAAGTGTAAGGTGCAAGGGGGTGAGGGCGCAGTTTAGGAGTCTTGAATCCCTCCTGCAGTCATTAATATGCAAGTTGGAGCGGGCATAAGACAAACTTTCTGCTGCATGAGCCCCAGCATTAGTTATTAGTGATCCGCCCTACTGTCGATGGACAGCATCTTGGATTACCTGAGAAAACCTAGCCTATGTTTTAAAGCGCTTTTATGGACAGTGGCAGCCAAGCTGTTTTCCGCCGACGCTCGGTTTAGAAGGAATCAGCAACAAGTAATCCAAGAGCAATTCAGACCCGAAACCCCTGAACCCAAAAAGAAACACTGAACCCATAGTCCCTGAACCCCGCCAACCCAAAACCCTAAAGCCTACATTACCATCATTTCGAGGTCTCTACTGGACCGGTTTCGGTTTCCAGGCGAACATCGTCGAGGCGCCAACTTGCCGAGCCGGTTGCTTTTTGGCCGTCGGAGGTTCCGGCGTGCTTCGAGGTGTTGGTAGTGATTTGGGGTTGCAGTGTGGCAAGTTTTAGAAGTTTGCATTTGTGGGCGTGTTATAATCAAGCCCCAAGAACCGTGGTGTGGCCAAAGCCAGTCGGCTAAGCCGTAAACACTGAACCGTAAGCATTTGGGCCCCGCTTCAAGAGCCATTGGGCCATACCCGACAGCAGAACCCCCTAAACCCCCAAACTTCCAGAGCCAAACCGTCAGCACGAACATCACCGGCCGCTAAACCGTAACCGCCATACCCTCGACATACGTAGCCTTGAAAAACAATCAGCCGCAGCAACAAAGACCTTGAAGCACAACACAGGACGGCAAGAAAAGCGGTTATAGTAGCAACACTGGTAGCCGCAGTGGCAAGCAGAATGCATCAGAAGTACTGAAATGGCAGTACCCCTGAAGCGAGAAGCCCGGAGGAGTACATCCTGCTGGCCGCCTTGTTGCACGTCTTCGTCGCCTTGAAGAGGACCTGGGACATCAGCATGAACTACTCTGCAACTCGCCTCGTCGCAGAAGAGATCTGGGTTCTTGTTGAGGAACTGAGTTTCAGTTAGCAAAATATCAGGAGAGCGCATTGTTTACTCGAAGCTGTATATACACACACATATGTGTGGACACTTCCTTTTATTCATATTTGTTCACCACACACGTCAGCTGAACTGGAGTTCCTCAACACGAGCCCAGTTTTAGGGTTTGAGGCCAGGGTTCCAAATGCTGAGCTCCAAACCTCAATCAAACCCCAGCACCCGAAAGCCCAAGACCAAGCCGCTCGAAAGACTCCAAGCCACCACCTCTCCACCCAAAAACAGAATTGAACAACATTCCTGACAGCACATCAGAACTACTCGGCACTCCGCACCTGAAGCTGCGGAGGGCAAAGGGGGACTCTTCCATCCCTTCATCCGCCACCAGTGCGCAGATAAGGGCCTTTCAGACACGGCATGAACAACTGGAACTCTTGCTATCCCAGCACTGTAAAACTTCGGTCCTGGGGGCCGAGGTCGTAAATACAAGTCGTGGACATCGCATCGCATATATTGGCTAAATCCAATCCCCACCCTCGGCCATTCCATGCTTCGGCGATCCCGGAATGTTCAGAAATGCACAGGTTAACAAGCTCCCACGTCCTTCGCACCAAAATCCCGCGGCTAAATCCTAAACCCTGAACCCCAATCCCCAAAAACCCTGAACCGAAGCTCTAAACCCGAACGCTACACCCCTAAAGCCTAAAGCCTACACGGCCTCATTTCAGCCGAGGTTGCCTCTGGCAAGCTCAACCTTGCCTTCTCCGGCGTGACGTTGCTCACGTTCATGATGCTCGGCGGATGCTGGATGTTTGGGTAGTGAAGGTTAGGGCCAGTCTGGGCATATTTAGGGTCTATGGTTTGGTGAGTTTGGTGGTGAAGGGTTCCTCTGCCACGGCAGAGAGTTTCCATTGCAGTCCCTTTCTATCCTGACGGGGCCCCACGAGACCGCCTCGGCCAGGCTGTGGAGTTTTCCGTGGTTTTTGGCTGAACCTCCACTTTGAAGTATGCATGATGAGGTAAATCCTGGAGTCCTAGACTTACGGCTTCCTAAACGCAGGGCTCCTCTTTTTGGGCGGCTTTCGTAACAAGTATCCTGGATCCTGGTATGTATTAAGACCATGTGCTGTTGGGTCCTGTCTGCAAACCCCATTGAAAGCCGGAAAATCGAAGCGAACCTGGCTGAGTCGTACAAATTCAATTGCCCTCAAACCCGAAAGCCCCCAAAAACGCTAGGAGCTCACATGGAGGTCTTCTGGAAGCTGCCCGATATGGGTCCCAGGTCCTGGGGGCCCCATGTTTCAAAACAGGGACCTCCAGGATTAGGAACAGTGATCCGTCGAGTTCCTGACAAGCTCTGCACAGCACGCGCAGGACCCCAGCTGAGGCTTCTTGAAATACTACCATCACAGCCTGGCGAATCTGGAATCGAGCTTCGCCCACCACCATTCCCCGAAACCTCTAGCTGGAGCTTCAGGTTCCCACGCTGACCTGCTAACTGTGACCTACGCCCTTTTTTTCAAGAACGACCCAACCGTGAAACACATCTCGGCATTTGGGTGGGGGTTGGGGGGCCGGATTTAGGAGAAGTTCATAGCTAACAGGAGCCTGAACACGTTGTATCAAGCCCCTGTCTGTGTGACACAACAATGGACTAAGGATGATCCACTTGTACCAGCCGCTGGGGCCGAAACAGCCAGGACGATCAGGAATCACATTAGTGTGAGGGAATCCATAGGGCCATAGAGACTGGTTCTATGTACATCCCAACTCGGGCGCTCCTCTTTGAACAATTTCAACCCACAGCCCAACAGCCTTAACCCTAAACCTTAAACCCGTAAGTCCCAAACCCGACATAGACCTGTAAGTTTGATTGCTCCAACCGTGCAGCTGTTCATCATTGCTTGCGGTTCACGCAGTCGGAGCCTATCCCAGACCCTGGCCTTGTTCTAGGCTCCAGGCTCCAGAGAGACATGACGAAGGCACTCAAAAACACAACCTGGTCTCGTAGGCACTGCTGGTGTTCACACTCCAAGCTTCGCTCCAGCAGCAGCCACATTATTGCCTACATTATTGAACTCTTTGTTCTTGTGTTTTCCGAAAGTTATGGCTGCGGTCCGTCTTGAACTTACCTACCCCAATACCCAGCTTCCGTTGTTCGGCGTGCGCAGGAACGGAACAGATGGGCCAACCAAAGACACCTATCTAGACCGTTTCATTACACATGACCATGTTTGCGCCGCAAAGGTTGGACTATACAGCGTGTCGCGTTTTTATTAGTTGAAGGCTGCACAACATAAACCTCAGGCCCTCTAAAGGCCTAAGCCCTGTAAAACGATGAAGCTTCGAATCTGAACCCCGCGCCTGAAACCCAAGTCCCAGGTTCCGCTTTGGCGACACTGAGCCATGGAAGCTCTGCCCGCCGCCATACCTGCTGAACTTGCCACTTGTCCACGAAGCCTGAAACCCTCATGCCAGATTCCTAAATTCAAAACCCTAACGGCCCACGAACGAAGCCCAAACACAATATCCTAAATCCCAAATACCTCGCCGTAGACTCTGATCTCTTCAGTGGTTAAAACCCAAACCTCAACTCGTACACCCGCCAGACCTGAAAGCTTTGTTTTCCCCATTTCGCGCGACAGCTAAGGGCGACGCTGCTCCAGCTGAGGCTGAACCTCTTCTGGGTTGACACCCCAGGATGCCAGGCGGTGTACGTGCGGGATATCTACCGCATGGAGTTCGAGATCTTCCAGTCCCTCGGCTGGGTGCTCTTCTACTTGGCGGCTGTGATCATCTTCAGCACGCACATGTGCTTGGGCTGGCAGAAGGTCGTGCCCGCTCCGGCCTTGGAGATCCCCAAGAAGTACCACAGCCGAGCCATCCACATGGGCTACGTCTTCACCTTCTTCATCGCTCTCATCTACGCCAGCTTCCCGCTCTACACCCACCTCTTCGCCATGTCCTCCGGATCCCTGAGCCAGGAGCCGGCACAGCCGTGAGGCGAGCCCGTTTTGTCGGGCTGTGCACAGAGAATTGCGCTTAAGACACCGTGAGATGCCGCCTGCGACTCTGTCCGGCAAAACAGGCGTTGCTGTCGTGGAAGGCAAACAGTATCTAATTTAGTTTAGCTGAAAGCGTAGCCTCAACACTCCTAGAGCCCCCTACGCCCAAAGTCCCGAACTCCCGACAACCCACAAGACCCTAAGGTTCTCTAAGCCTTTGCATATCCCGAAGCTATTGAAACAGGAAGCTCACACACACCGCTTGACCTTTGGAACCTAGCTCTTTGCAACGACATGGGTCCTGCAAAACAGAGGTTACGCGCGGCTCACGTGCTAAATCCGGCGATTCAGAGGGGCTAGAAAATAGGTTATAGTTGATAATGAAGATAAATGAGCCAACTGCTGTAGTTAGTTAGTCAACAAAAACAGAAAATTCGTAAAACAGCGACAAGGACTGTACAAACAGTAATAACATCGCCTAGAGGGTTCAAAGAGCCCCTGCTGGTCGGTCGCGGTCACATTCGCTTTACCAGAAGGTCTTCTTCGCTTCCGGCTCTCTTCGATTTTGGCACCGGCTCCCGAGTGGTGGTATAGGCCGCAAACAATGCATGGTTACTTCCGCGAGAAGCCTGTCCATTATTCCGACAAAACCTGTGACTGTCTGAGCGGATTCAGAAGCTTTTTGCAACTCCTAGACAACCTGAATCTAAACTTTTTCGTTCCGATTTGGCAACTGCGGTCAAGAGTGCGCTGCCTGGTTTGCTTCAGGCTACGAGTGTTAGTTCTTGAAATCTTGGGTACGTGAAGTCACTGGATGCGTCTGAATCTCCAGCCTCTACTCGCTCGGACCCCCCCCTCTCGAAGGCAAGAGGCAGCCATTGCCTGGGCTAAAGTATCATGATTAACGTTCTCATGAGGAGGGTGTTGCTTTCATTTTCTAGGATGTTGGATCAGGTTATTTAGCGGCTATTGGGATCGATAGTCGTAGTGCGATGTAGGCACTTAACAAATCCGGCGCGGGGCCATGCGGGGACGGCGGTTGCGAAGAATGCCTTCGCATTCCCGACCCTCGATTCTTTTTTTAAGGTTTCACTCCCGCCGTGTCCGAGAGACCAGGGAGCTTCTTGAACAGCTCTGCGGCGAGACCAAAGCAGAGCTGTCCAGCTGCAGTTTTGGTTCAAACCTTGGGAGATGCTTGGTGCCGCAGCTTCGACCCTTTAGGTGTTCTTATTTGAGTGTCTATCCGCTCAGGGTTGTCAGAGCAGGGGTCCATCCAGGAGTCCACGTTTAGAGTTTGGAAAGCTCAGCGGCTGATTGCTTACTGATTAGCCTGAACCCCCAGTTTGAACAATCCTAACCGAGATGCCAGACTTTGCAGAACTTGTAAATCAGCGGTAGATCCACCGTTTATTTGATGAAACATCGTTCCCTGCAGACCCCTATCCTGAACATCTTTCTGCGTGTCCGAAATTTATCGCCTCGGTTCATTCCGGGCTTTCATCAGCGGCCATATATAATAAGTAGTCCTCTACATTCAGCCCAAACGATCAGATCACACATAAAGGGCGAAATGAGGGGATTCTAGTTGTGCCCTTTGCGTTTGAGTTAGGTTATTCAATGACCCCCAAGCCCTTGATACCGAATTCGAGGCGTCAAGACCTTAATCACTTAATCCTAAATCCTGCACATTCTAAACTCAAGACCTGGACCTACACCCTAGATTGTGCACTGAAACCAGAGCTGCCAGGCGATTCTGTTGCGCCCCTCGCTCTCCCGTTCCTCGTTTGCTCAGGAAACAAAACCGACCCTTTTGGGGGCCTAGCAAGCCGGATACCTCTCGAAGACGTAGGGTCCCTTGGGGGATCCCTACCCGCTTAAGACTCTTGAAAAGCTTCCGCCCACAGCAGCCAATTTTATCCAGCCATATTCGCAAGGCAGGAAGCCTGCGAGTAGGTTTCAGATCTCTGGCGGCTCATGAGTGCGGCTTTCGAGTTACATGGCATTAGGGATCATTAGGGGAATGTCTCCAAACACGGTTACTCCCACTAATTGGCGCTTCGCGAAAGCACCTAGCCCATGTAATCAAAGTGCTTTGTTTGTCTTGCACAGGCCATGGTAGTCTTAGGAGCCTTAGATGGACAAGAGTGGACGGTGAGCAAGGAGGTATTTGCAATACGCAGATAGTTTTATCGCTCCCACGGAACTCGTGTGTGAAGTCCCTCTTACCTGCCAAGGCCGATGACCCTCTAAACAACCCCCCGAAGGCAAGGCCCTGGACCATCAAGCTACTTTATTCGGGTGTGTCGCTCGACCTTAGGATCTAGACAAAGCCATCAAGCCACTCAAGCCCATACCCGAAATGCGAAACTGATAGGTTTAATGAGATTGCATATGCACACATAAGTATATGTGTATGTCTATATATATATATATGTATATGTGTGTGTGTGTGTATGCATGCATGCACAGATTCACTTGTCCTCTTTGAACCTGTCTCTTCGAGGGGTCTCCCATGCTGGGATCCCATCCACTCCCGGCCGGCCGCAGTTGTCGCACGTGCGAACTTCGCCAACCCGCGGAAACAGTCTTGTGGGCAGGGCTTAGGTTTCAAACTGCACGTCTTTGTCGGTGCTTTGCTGCCAGACGTGCCTACCGGACCCTGCCGTACCATACCATACCAGGCCATACCATACCGTCCTACATGCATTCTGCCTCCATACGTATTTTGACAAGGTGTCGTCATGTGTTGCTCACATCATCGATAGTCTTATGCTGAGGTCGTGTAATCCTAAGCCCTAGACGTTAAATTCATGCCAAAGGCTAGGGGCATAGGGCTAAGCTAGGAAAAGCCGAAGCCTAATTTTGGCCTTTGGAACGGTCTAGGGGACATCAGTGTCGTGTGCTGTCGTGGCATTTGTCAGGCGCATCCATCCATCTAGGCATCGAGAATTCTACCTACGCACATGTGTTTCGTGTTTGATTGAATGCTTTTTGCGTATGTGATGTTTGATTAGCTGAATTTAGGAATTTAGGTACATGTATACAGGGACTGTTGCTTAATCTGGGGACAGTAAACCTAAACCTGCACATACCTGCACCCGAGGCGGTACCTTAAGCGTTTGGGCTTAGGTACGGTACAACACACAGAACAGAAGAAACGGTAAACGCACACCCCAAACTCCTACATACAAGGAACCTTACTTGGAACAAAGTTCCAGATTCAGTCTGCTAGGGTCTTGAGACTTCCGGCTGTAGCTTGTCTTGAAGGTAAAGGTGTTCAGTTTGACGGTTATTGCTCGGGTTGAGCTGTATCGTTCCTTCTGCGAACATTCATTCTAAGTAATGGATGCACATTTTGGGTCTTGGACCGGCCTCTATGCTACGATTCCTCAGTGGTATTCAGTGCGTGATGCAGGGAGTTCTGCCGCCCATTATACGGAAACGAACCAAGACCCAGATTCGGGCTCAACAGTTGCTTCGTGGATAGTCTGCAACCAGACCTTTCGACGATGGCTGCGCTCTCAGCTGCCGCAGTTGGTTTCTGTGGTGTGCAGCACAGGTTTCGGAGTCGTTCCAGCGGGGATCAGGGTATCCATCGTGGGTTTTGTGCAGCGTTTGCTTTCAACCAGTGACCCCGAGCTCACAAGTGTTTCGTAAAGGTGCCCACACAGTTGGGCTTAGCGGCGTGTTCTCTGGGTCTAGAGCTGAGGGACTTGGCTATAGGCCCCCGCTGGTTCTGCGACTTTTGGTGGTATCCTTGAAGACAGGTTTGGAAATGTCGCAGTCCTTTCGTTTTCCGAACCCTCAAACCCGAATGAATCTGAAACTCCCATATCGTCCGCTTTGGGTGCTGTGCCTAATGCGTCAACTCCGAGGCAATGATGAACGGCCGGGGCCTCGGCGGAGGTGTGCCGGAGGTCTTGATTCAAAATAGACTTTGCACATCCTAAATCATAAAGCTTTGCCGTGTATCGGAACATGGACCAGCTGCTGACGATCAAGAGCGGCCTTTACGGGCGACAGGACCTTCAGCCTGACTTTGGATCCACATTATGCCTGGGCTCTGAGCCTGAAGCCTGAAGCCACCACATCCTGAGTCTTGAAGCCTGAAACAAGGCCGACTCAGGAGGCCTTTACAACTAGGGATTACTTGGAAAGGGTCGTCACCATGAAGATTCCAAGACCAACATCCCGAAGAGCCGCGCAAACATAATCCAAGCCCGCGTCTGGACCCTAGACTCCCTAGACTCTGGACTCTTATTCATGAGAACTCAGGTGCACCTGCCCTAGCTTTCACCGGCCTCGCCCCAGCGCCCTCCACCTTGACAGCTTCTCGTTCTGAACGGCTTCCGGGCTTTCAGCTTCGGGGTTCGGATTTTGGGCTTCAAGGCTTGATTTTGATGGGATTTAGCGTTTTTAAGTTTGCGGCTTTTGCATTTATGCTGTTCTAGGTTTGCAAACCTTGCGGTGCGGAGGCGGAGCTGCTGGCTTAGTTGTAAGTTTTTCCGAACGCTTGAGGCCACAGGGTTGCGTCACCCTTGAGGTTTTAGTTCCGCAAACTTCGTGGGAATGTGTCTTCCTTTGCTTGGAGCTTCAGGGCTTTGTATGACAGCAGTTTGTTCGCGGCAGGCTGCCATTGGGCATCGATCGGGTATATTTTCAGACGTTTCGGATGTCCAATTAAAGTCTGTACGGCTTGTCGGCTTGTGCGATAGTTTTTTTTTGAAGTTTCTTTTGAGCTTGTGGTCATCCTAGCCGGGCCCCAACCCTGATCGCCTCAAGACGAGTCTTGGCCCAGAGAGCCCTGAGATGTGAAGCCACAGCCGGCCTAGGCTTGAGGGCGTAGCTCCTGGCTTCTTTCACAAGGCCTAGATAAGACATGTTTGTTGCAGAAGAACAACGACCCTGGTACAGACCCAGAACAACAGGATCCACACCAAAAGGGGAGTCTTTCATCAGGGTGCCCTACTTTCAAGATCTCCACATTCACAGCCGTACACGCTACTGCTAGCTCTCTATCTTGCGGTCCGGGTTGACGTCCTCAATTTCAGAGTGACATACTCCTTAAACGGACCCTCACAAGAGACCGCGATTGAGAGAACGCCTCGAACTGGAAGCGACGAGCCTCTGCCTGTTCTCCTGCCCAGCAGATTCTTAGAATCACAATTACGATAACAGCAATCAAGGCAGTTGCAACCCCAAATATAGCGGACTTGCAAAGTTCCGGGGTTTTTCAAGGAGGTAAAACCCCCACACCCTACAGAAACACCAAAACACTCTCCAACACCCCACTATAGTAGAGCCCTGTCAAAGCCCATACCCTACAACCTAAAGCTCCAGACGATCCACAGATACATCTTCAGGGTTTAGGACAAACTTAGCTTTGAGCCCCCAACCCAAAGCTGAAAACTTCAATATTTAGAGTGGAGCTTGGTGGACATTTTACTGTAATTATCGCATTAAAAGATTATGCAGGGACATTATTATGAATTAGTCAGTCAGAGGTCTATTTTCTGTTGCACTCTAACCACCATAAGCGTCGGACCTTCTCAACCCGAAACGCCAAACTGTATCAACCCCAAGAAGGGCCCCATTGTAGACCTTGCATTGAAGAACCTAGACAAAGAGATTCCAACCCCAAGCCAGGTACACCTCACCAATTCTAAGAAGCCTGCACTCCCTGCAAGTTTCGCCACCGCAGCCCGGTCTCTGAGGCAAGCAGGACCCTTTCCGCCGCACCGCAGCTCCAGGATGCCTTGGGGTGTACTCCTAAATTCTCTCCCCGACACCCGTAATCCTAAACTCCAAACTCTAACTAGGCTTGAACCCAAGACTTCAAACCATAAGCGCTCAGCTCTAAACCCCGTGCCGGTTTACGCGGTTTAGGGCGTTCAGGTCCAGACATCTTGGTAGGATTGTAGAGGCGTGCGTGCGCGTACAGCGAGCACAGCCAAAGATGAAGGCCGTAAGCATTACCTAGAAGTCTACAGTAATCGTCGTCAATAGTTTCTCAGGGCATACACTAGCCAGCGGTCGTTCACAAGCTTCAAAGGAGCCTGCGCCAGAGTCCGTCGCTCTAGCATGCTATTGCTAAAGTAACTATGATATCCGACGATTCAAGATGCCGTCTCTTCTTGTGCAAGAGTCGAGGAACTACGGGTTGTGGGATGCAGGTGTTGAGGGGTCTAGAGTTTTCGAGTGTACACAGAGTTGCTGGGTTTAGGGCTGTTGCATGGTGTTTAGGCAGGGCTTTAACTTTAGCTTAAAGGGGTTTAAGGTGTCGGTTTAGTTTTTGTGATGTTTTCTTGTTTGCGCGCTTGCTCGTTCTCTCATGTGGCATCGTTTTCGTTTTCTGGACTCCAGCAAAACCTTGTGCGTTCCACTCGAATAGGACCCTAGATATTAAAAAATATTCATGCTCCTTGCCAGGTTAGTTTGCGATTTGGGGTCGAGGTTTAGGGTGATACGATTGCACGCCTTTGTGCGGACCTCCGAAATACGCGCAGCCTGAGCCACTTTGGCGCAGCATTGCTGAGAAGGCCGCTTCGGAAGCGACGGGTGCGCGCAACAGCCGAAACGGAGCGGGCGGCTCGGGTGGGGGATGGTGGCGTGACACGAGGTAATGTTTATGTATCGGGCCAGGGGTTTTGGTGAGTGTACATAGGGCTCCTTAGAAACATTGGTGAATGCAGATTTTGGACTAGTAGCAAATAGTGAAAACCTACCTTCACTGTTTGATTGCTGACCTCTACACGCGGGTGTTTTCTGAAAGAACAAGCCGGCTTAGGGGCCGTTCTATATGAAAGCCAACGTTCAAAAGCCATGAATGAACACCTCTCCCAAAGCCCCACTGAGCAATACGGACAGCTTCCTTGTAAGCCTCAACGAGTATGGAACTACACTTCCTATAGAACCCCCACATGCTTGCGCAGTAAAAGATGTAAGAGACACGTCCCGACACCGTCTTCCGGATGTTGTGGAACCCTAAACCCTACCGACCCTCCCTGCGCTGAACTGTAAGCCTGTAGTTCAAGGCCCCAGGCCCTAACCGAAGCACTTCGAGGCCCCGATCCAAACGGTTCTTCACGAAACCGAGGTTCTGTCCAACCTGGGCGCTGGCCTCGCGTGGCATCTGTCACGTTTGGCATCCGAAAACTCTTAGGCTCCAGATTGCCCAGATTTGGGGAGTTTTATCTTATCCCGAGGCATCTTGTGGTTTTGCTAGCAGTTGAACGGACAAGGGTCCCCTAAATCTCCAGACAAGTTACGTGGCCAAATCCGTACAACCCCTCGAAGCCCTACGCGAGTGAGCCGGGAACCTGTAAACTCCTGAACCATCCTGAACCTTAAGCCCCGCGGACCCTAACCCCAAGAACTCAGCTTTGCCTAAAACTGCCGTAGCCTGCTTGTTTTGTCGGGCACTCCGGCTTTAGATGGGGCTTTAACCGGGAAGTAGGTATTGGTATGGCGGTTTACGCGACAGCTCCAAACTCCAAGAGTTCCGTGGCCCTTGGAACCCTCGAGCCTAGATGTGTCCCCTGATTCAGGGTTTTACGGTTTTGAGTCCACGGGTTTCGGGCTCAGGGTTTACAGGGCTTAGGCCTCAGGGCATTGCGAAGTCTTGGATCCACTTGGAAATCATGAAGCAAAAGAGGCTTGACTAATTACCATCAACGACGTAATTATCACAACGTGTTTTGAGGACTTCGTGGACTCGGTCTTGGCGGAGGGGGCATGTTCGGTCTCGTCCAAGCCTTCTTCTTTTTGTTGCCCGGGACCCGGGAGCCCATCTTCACCCCAAACCTGTCAACCTTCGACCCTTAAACGCTAACGGGTGAAAAACACAAACATGCGAAGACGGATATGCCAGCGATCCAGGAGACACTCATGGACCAGCGGACGCCAGGTCTGGTATTTACAAGCTATGAGGAAGAAGTATAACAGCATTTATATGCCATGAAGAAGCGAATCGCCAAGCCTTGCAAGCTTAATTTAATTACCCTACAACCCGAATAACTAAACCCCTTGATCCCCAACTCGGAAAGCCTGAGCATTCATCTGCACCCTCGAGCCGACCCTTAACCCCTAAATCTAACCCCCTCAGCGCTCCAAGGAGGTATGCATCCACATACACACGCACACAGACGCAAGACAAGACACATGTATACATGTTTTTGTATAGGTTTTTGTATGTGTATCTTTATATTTGTACATATATATATATATACATGTATATTCATCTGAAAACAGCCAGGATCGGTGCTGCTTGCGCCGCAAGACCTCGCCGCACGGCGCGAGCCGCACAGCCGGTAGCTGGGCCGCCCTGAGACGGTCTCTACAGGAATTTATTGAGTAGCTGTAGGGGCCTAAAGGGTTTTGGTCGTGTTCGATGAGGGTCTAGCCCTCCCTTAGTGCTCCAAGACCCGAACGATTAGGGCGCTCCTGAACTATTCGGTGGCCCTTTGGCACACTTTCTACCCGGACGACCTTACAGACTTGCGTATTCTGAAAATATATTACAGGGTTTTGTCGGTTCAAGGCTTCATGGAGCTAAGAAATGGTTTTTGAGGGCCGTGGTTCAGGGTTTAGGTTTTCGGATTTATGCTCCACTTATGGTTTGGAGTTTGGACTGTCAGGTCACAGGTCCTTGTTAGTAAATCCAGCTTGGAACAACATAAAGACGACACGTGTATTCAACAAGTTGCTTTCTTCGTTTAGTAGCTTCGGTGAAGTTCCTTCACAAGGACGGGTGCAGTCAACGTTCGGGGCCACTCAGGGGCAATGTAGGACTTAGGGTGTAAGGACTTGTTAGGGTCTCACAAGGGCTTTAGAGTTTTCGGTTTAGGTTCGGGGTTGAAGGACTTTGTTCAACAGTAGCCTTCTATATATATATATATATATGACAATCCCCGAAACCACTAGACCTCAAACTTTAAACGTGAAAGCTTGACAAATCCAGGGCCCATCCCGGTCATGGTGGCATTGAAACAAATGGAAGATACCAGTAGTCCGTCATCAAGCGTTTCGGGCTCGCGGCCTAGGATTAGACTTTGTAAGTTGTTAATAGGGGCCTCAATGGTTGGCATTGGTCTTCTCTAGGGTTCCCCAATAAACTCATCGTCTCATGCCGCCCAAACCCGAAGCCTAATCATGAAGCCCCCGTCATCCCATTATCCTTGCATCACTGTCACAGCACCCTTCCAGGCCGCCATTGACGAGAAGAGGCTGGTTGTCAGTGTTTCCCATGGGTTTCCCAATGTGTGCATCCTGTGTGTTAATTTGTCGGGCACAGATCCAATTTCTTTTCGGAGGGTTTATTATTGAATCCTATATGTCTCATGTTCTTACGTCTATTTGGCGAACATTTCCAATGCTCCGCGTCTTAACCCTACGCTTTAAACCCACAACTCTACGTAATGCCCTGAGCACTCCTATCCCATAGCCCAATTTGTTGGGCTGTGATTTCATCTATACATAGGAACTCCATTGCCGACTGTTTAGTTGGCGACTGCTTAGACATCATCCTAGGTCACAGTTTCAGAACTTGGGAAGACTTCCGAACCCCAAGACTCGCAAGCCTTCAAACGAGAAGCGTTCTCGAGGAAGTTAAACCCCTTGTGGATTTGAAGCGGGCTCTGCAGGTTCCCGGTGCTCTCGCGGCGAAACCCGCCGGTCGGCAAGTTCCCGAAGATGCCGGAGCTCGGGCCCCGCGTGCAATCGGGGGGGTCTTCGTAGCATAATTCATGCAAATACTGAAGCAAGAACATAGCCTCCTAGTTGTAGTCCATTTTAAAAGTTAGGCCCCTGTACGACGGTATCGATTGTTGCAGTCAATCTCACTAGGGCAACCGTTGCAAGAAATTGTGGAAGCTCTACCCAACTTTCCCAAAGCCCTGAACCCTCAGCCTGAGTTCCCAAGGCCCTTTTGCAACCTAACGCTTGGGTATGGTAACTTGAATCAAGTTCCTTAGCAGGATGCAGGGCTAGCACCGCGGAAGTTCGACGAGACGACAGACATTGAGAGGTCTAGGCTGATGATGGGGGACAGAGTGTTGGGTGCACTTTTTCTCGGGCTGAGGGCTTGATGTTTCCTGCGTAGCGTTCGTGCTGTGGGGTTCAGAACTTAGCGGAAGCTCTAATTTTTCACTCAGATTAGGGCTGCTGTTGATCTGAAGGCATGCGTGAAGACAATCGTAGTAGTCAGGAAACAGAAACACAGCACAGAAATCCTCAACCCTGAAAAACCCCCAAACCTCACCTGAAAATTTGTGCCTTGTTGCGACGGGGTCCTTATGATTGCGATAAGGGTCCGATTTACACGGCATCTGCTGGCGTCGTTTGCTTTTCTTAACTTCCCAATCCGCAAACCTATCTTCTAAGTCCTCAACCCCAAACTTCTGTCTAGAATCCCTACAGCCGCAACTAGGGCCCCTTGTCCTCACCCCAAAGCCCCATTTCGGACTCTAACAACGTGAGCAAGCCGTTTGACAGAGGTCTGTTCACCCGGGCGTCGTCTCCGGACAGGCAGGATGGCAGTGGCAACCCAAACTCCGCCTCTGATCAGGGGCTTCTTAAAACAGTTCGGTGTGACTTATTTAGGCGTCTTGAGAATTGCGACTATTTGTTTTTGGAAACGTTCTTTCTACAGACAGATGCGCTGGAGTTCTGAAGAAAAGTTTTCGAGCATACTGATGGGTATAGGAATTCTGAAGAAGGCAAGGCTGACTGTCTCCTCTTTGAAATCACAAACCTTACGGGATCAACTTTGAAACCCTAGGGTTGGGTGGAACGAGGGATGTCTTTTTTTGAAGTTTCTGGGTCAACACCATGTTTTACAAGCATATGCTGTGTGGGCAGAGGTCAACAGTCGCCATGCTTTCCCCCGACAGACCCTCCATAGATAATCGGACCTGGGCGCAAAATACCCGCCTCTTGGCGGGAGCCGCCTACATCCGTCGCAAGACCCTCATTGCGTGTACCACACTGTTTGGGAATTAATTAACCCGTCTAGTTACGCCCTAGCCCTAGCAGAAAGCCGCCTCAAGTCCCGGTGGTATTTTCCTTGAAAAGGCGCTGAAAGACCTGCTCGACCACGCAAAAAAGGAAGGCTATGCCATCCCGGCCGTGAACTGCCGGGGGACTTGGTGTGCCTTTTTGTTGTGGAGGGGGGGGGGGGGGGTATTACGCTTTGGTGGGTCTGGAGGGCGCGTTTTCGGTTGAGGTTTGGTGTTCAGGTTTTTTAGATGGATTCGGGGTTTGGCATTTGGGATAGTCGGCTTGAAGGCTTGCATGGGGTTGCCATCTCCAGATTTCAAAAGCCAACCAATTCCAAATGACAAACCCGAAACGCATCAAAACCCTCAGCACCAAACTCCAAACCCTAGCAGCTACAGCAAGCCCCAGCCGCCTGAAGCCCTGAATCACAATTCTTGGACCCCAAAGTTTCAATCCAAAAAGCCTCCCTCGACCTAAGCCGATGAACGCTCGGCCTACCAAGGTGTCTCGTCTTCCGGAATCAACGCATGCATCGAGGCGGGCAAGGGTACCGTGTTGTAGCCCTTGTGTTTTCGGGTGGTGTATGTAGGGGTTTAGGGTTCGTCAGGCTTTGATGTGTCTCAACGGAGCTTTGAATTCGGCTCAGACCAACCAAACCCAGTAGCTTTGAGCTCCCAGACCGGTACACATCGCAGCCCCGAAGCCCCTGATAGGGTACTGCAAAGCTCCAGAAACCTCACACTCTGAAGCTTTAAATCAGGAAGCTTCAAGAAAGCACTCGTTAGGAGATCTGGTCTGCCGGATAAAGGCTCACGAGATCTTGCAAAACTGCTTTTGTAATCGGGCTTAGTCCTAGTATGTACGGGGTTGAGCATCTTCGTCGGTCTCGGATTTGGGGTGTTTGCATAATATGGCATTGGAGACGGGGCTCTGTCTGTCGTGCTCTGGAACTTGAGGTAGGGGAGTTGTGGCAGAGTTTGCGGGCTGAAACTGTCGGCGGACCAGACAGCACGCTCCAACCCCAAACAGATTGGGTCTTTGAAGTTCACCCGTGACTTGCAATCTCTGGCACAAAAATGGGAACAGGGGCCTGTTACTCAGTATCGGTAACCCCTCTTGTCCCTTTGCGGTCTTACAAAGCATGTGCTGTTAATCAGGGTTCTACCTTATGCCTATGATCCGGACGCTCAGGCCGCAAGGAAGATGGACGCGCAGACCTTAGCACCCTCCAGCTCCTGCTACAGGGGTTTGAATATTGAGTCAAAATCTTCTCCCATAGTCCCAACTTGGAATGTCTTGGACCCCAAGCTTCAGCCTTCAATGTGGCTAGATTGCTTTTTTGTACAGTGGAGCCAAATCTGAGCCTTCGAAGCTTACACATCGAAGCAGGAAGCCTCAGAAAAGAAGGAAGTATACAAGGACCCCCAAATTGAAAAATCGTCGGCGGACAGATCCTTAACATGACGACATGCAAACATGGTACTCTTGTTGTTGGACGCTTTTTCTTCTGAGGCGCCCATCATGATTCAGTTCTCTTCTGGAGGATCGCAGCCTACGGCCAAGCTGTGAAGAATGAGCAAAAGCACTGCAATTTGGGTCCCCGCTAATAACGTTCACGGTTTGTAGCCTCCAGATTGAGTTCGGTATTCAGATTAGCCTGACGTTCGGAGCACCGCAGCATGACCGAGTACTGCTACCGCTGACAAATTTGTCTGATACCATGCAAGTTCTCGGTGTTGAGTACGGTGTTGAGAGCCCCAAGGATTAGCCACTGTTCAGGGCAGTGTGGTCACGAAATCCAGGCTGGGAACCCATATCAGGTAGCGATCTATCCGAGGGTTTCGTTCAGTGGGTTTTCCATCCTAAACAATTACACTGTAGTGTACCAACAGCGCAGCAACCTTCGCCACCATAACCACCAGCTCTACGACTGCGAGAAATGGGTCGAAGACGGCGCTCGTGCTACTGCCGCAGCTGCTGCTGCTGTTGCAGTTTGTTCTTTTGCTGGCAAGTTCTCGAACCTGCCGGTCAGGGTTGGGGTTGTCGCTGTTTTGTCACTGCTTGTTCGTTGGACCCGTTGCACTCGTTCTGTCGTTACTCTTAATTATCTCTGATACCTTACCGCTGTGGCCAAAAGCTCGCAGCCTGCCCGGCCACATCATGCAAGTTGATGTTGAGTAGAGCTTTTGTGTTTTTGGCTGTCATGACTGTTGCATGTGGCCGAGGTTCTACGCTGGCAAAGGATTGGACAACAAGGACCTGCGCTGCATCCCAAATTCTCAGCGGGAGATTCAGTTGTGTTTGTCTGCAGGTCTCAAGTGTGTTTGTGTTCGTCAGAGTCAGCTGAACGTTAAAGCATCGGCTTATGCAGAGCTTCTTATCATGAGGATTTGCTGTGTTGGGATTTTTTTATTGGATCCTCCATGTTTTGAAGAACCTGTCGTATATCTCCATCCGAAATCGAATCGCTGCTGGCCGAGTCATGGGCATGACCGGTGTGTTCTTGGGAATCTTGTACTGGTGTCATCCTTCTGCCAAAAAGTGTAGAGACGTCCTCCCAAACTCCCATGACCTTATGCCTTAAACAGCTCCGATACAGCGGTCAACTTAAGCCGTAAGCATTATCTGCAAAATCAAAGGCCTACCCTTACCCGATTGACTTTTCAGGAGTTCCATGCCGCCATTGCTGGAGCCGTTTCCGGTGCGTGGCTCGCCTCGAAACCCCTGTGAGCAGGAACATGCAGGAACCCAAGAACCCCGAACCCCATACACTTATTATGAGTGCCGCGACGCCGTAGCCCCACACCAGAAGCCTTGTCTTGACCCTACGCGCCAAAACCTACGCCCAAACCCCTGGACCGGAAATCCTGAATCCTGAAATCCTTCAAACACTCAGTCCCGCATCCTGAATCCCAATCCTCTATCCGCAATCCCTCAGCCCTCAATTCTGAATTCTCAACCAAAAACCCTACATCATGAGCATCATGAACCCCAGTCCTGGAAAAGAACAGTTCCCGAGGTATCACGTCCGTGCCGTCGCTGAGCAGTATGGCGTTCCCGTCATCCTCCACACAGCCTTCGGGCGCTGTTGTGGTAAGAAAATAGGATTTAATGGTTAAGGTCTAGGAGCTTCGATTTGGGGTTTGGGGTTAAGGTCTTTCGGAATTTTTCACCTTGGACGGCAGAGGCAACGCCGATGGATGTCCAGGTGTTTCTGCTGTTGAAAGGATTTCTTCCTTACAAAGTTCCCTGAAATTTATGCTTGAAGGCTTAGCCAGCAAGGTTTTTTTTGTGGGGTACTAGGGCGAGAGGCTGGAGCAAGAAAGTTGTGCATAGGTTCTGCCAGGCTATATAGCCACAGCTTCTGACCCCGGGTTACACCTGGGCTACATAGAACCCTTGAATCCGGAGGAGCTTTTGCCCCGGAGACCGATGGATCAGTCGTTTTTGCTTGTTTCACTCTGGTCCCAATCCAAGGACCACTGCGCCAAGAACCTCCTCCCTTGGTTTGACGGGCTTCTCGAAGCCGACGTCCCTCCGGCTGCCTTGTGCTTTTTCAGTGGCCTTCCTTGTCAGTGAGCTTAGTGACTTGGAGGAGTTCTTGTTGCATTTGAGGATTTGGGATTTCGGGGCTGCAGCTGATATCGTGTGTTGAGTTCAGGTTGGGAGGTTTGGAGTTGAGGTGTGGAGGGTTTCCGGCTCATAACTTCCTATCCTTCAGGAGTATGCCATACCCTTCAAAGCCCCAGACAGATCCTGGACTCCACAAGGTTTGTTCCCTCTTTACAACAACTCTCACGGCCCTTCGATGAAGGGGTTCAGGATTAGGGTTGTCAGGGTTCAGGGCAATGCCAGGACCTTCAACAACGTACCCTGGCTCAGAAGAATTCTCCACCCCACACTCTAAGGCCGGAGCGCCCCAAACAAAGCTTGTTTTCCTGGTAGAGCCCAATCAAGAGTAACGGATTTCAATACAGGAAAACCATAAACCCTAAATCATATACGCTATACCACACCGTCAAGACCCTAAATTCGCTTCTCCTAAGCCACATTTAGTATGGTCTGGCCTCAATCTCGGAAGCCCCAAAATCGAAACCCTCGCCACAGAGACACACAAACACAGCAGGAGCGATACTTTGAGCTTCATGGCGAGCCTCTCTTCTCCTCGCACATGCTGGACCTTTCCGAGGAGCCTTGGGCCTTGGGTGTGTTTGGGGTAATATAACATAGAGGTTACTAAAATTTCGAATTTGTAATAATGGTACTCTATAATTCCTTTTTGGTTGTGGTAGACCACAAAACCCCTGTTTCAACTCTGCGGCCCCTATATCAGGGGCTTTCGAGTGAGTTCAACGCTTCAGGGTTGAGGGTTCCGGGTTCAGGGGATTCTACGTTCCGAAATTTGATGCCCCTTTGCTTCTTGAGTGCATTTTCCATGTCTGGATGCTGCCATGTAATGACTGCATATACTAGGGTTACTTGCTGGTGCAGGCCTTCACCTACCCTCAACCCCCACACATGCACACAAAGGGATAAGCCCCCTAAGCCCAGATTCCGGGACACTTCACCCCAAACGCTCAGCGCTCAACCCCGAACCCCAAGATCTGAACCCAAAGCCCGAAACTGGCAAATCAATCCCTGGACCCCACGCCCAAACCATAAGCCCTTGGCGCGCTGAGCCCGAAAGCTTTGGAAGGAGCCCCTCGAGGAGAATATTGAGATTTGCGCCCGGGCCCCTGCTATTTACAAGGGTTTAAGTGTTTTGGGGTTCAGCTTTTTTTTTTTTTTTTGGGGGGGNNGGGGGCATGCGTTCCTCTGAGTTGTTCTGTGTTTGTTGTCGCTATGGCTGCCACTACTTCCAATAGCGATCAACAATTGTCATGTTCGTTATGTTCGTTGTTGTCGAACTGCTGTGAACCAAATTCTGCTTGCGGCTGTCGTCGTCTATGTGTTTATTGCTATTTGTGTTGCCACTGTTGTTGATGCTGCCCCAGGCTTCTCTGGTTCCTCATTTTGTCTTTCTTCCCCTCTGGCGCTTCTCGAACCTATAATGTGTCTACAGCGCAGAGATCCAGACTTGCACAGGCATGGAAATCTTGAAGTAAGTCATCACAGTCTGCAATCAGAGCGGAAGACTTGGGTGTAAGTCGTGGTTGCATGTAACTCACGCCGCGCGGTTCAGCGTGTGATGCCAGCAACAGTGTCATCGCTTGCATCCCATCACGTCCTTGTTCATTACAAGACTGCCATGGTCGTATGAACCATACCATCTCAATAACCCAGATCCCACATCGCCATCATCATCACAATCATTTTCTTCTAAACTACTCCAAAGGTACGAACGTAGCACACCTGGCAGCATCAAGTCTGTTGTAATCTGGCAGAAACTGAAAGTAACGAACCGAATGCTTTGAGAGTTAACATGAGACCCACACCCGACCGTGTCCTGGCCCCTAGCAAGCTTCAACCAACAAGCCCTGAACCCGAGAACCCTGAAGCTTCGCCCCGCAGCCTGGACCATGAGAGACCCCAAAAAACGTATAGCAATGTTTCATTCATGCTTCGGGGATGTGTGAGCCCCTCAGAGGTGAAGTACATGGAGAGGATGGCCAAGATTAACTGCGGACTCGAGATGGAGTTGGGGACCCCTTCTGGGGGTGAGGGACGGGATGGAGGGGTTTTGCGCTTAGGGTTCAGGGGCTCCGAGGGCTTCCGGCCATAGTCATGTGCATCATGAAGCTGTACGTGGGAACGCACCGGAGCCCAAGGGGCTTTTACGAGACGATTGGGTGTTGAACAATGAGCCTTGGTCTTGGAGGGTCACGCCCTCAGAGTGTTACGGCAGCATGGTGTCTCTTAAGCCATAGAGGGCTTGGGTTGTTTAGGCTGCTTCTCTCCGGACTGTTGGGGGCAGTTGACCGCTCTTGTGTTGGGTTTTTCGGGGTTCATGGATGAAGATTTTACGTCGCATGGCTTAGCGTTGAAGCATGCTTGCGAGGGCCGGGAAGTTGTGGACTTTGGTCACTCCCGGTGATGATAGCGGCTTAATTGTGCTTCTCGATGACGCAAATACGGCTTGTGATCAGGTGTGGTCCCTGGGCCGACTCACAATGAGTGCATACAGCCAGTGAGGAACTTGTGGCACAACAGAAGCACAGTGATCAGTGACAGTACTCAGTAGGGGGTTAACAGTTAACAGCTACATCAACAGTGATAGCGGCAGAGGGATGATACTAGGTACACTCGCCCCACTGCTCGTCAGTAGCAGGCATACTGGTGCTCGTGATGACAATAGCAACAGCCATGATGGTGGCGATGGTGATCCTGAAGATGATGCGAATGGTGATAGCTATGGTCATGATCCTGGAGATGACGCTGATGGTGATGGGGATGGTCATGATCGTTCCGGTTATGCAGCTGCTGAGGGTGGGGATGCGGATGATGACGATGATGATTATTATTGATGATGATGATGATGATCATGACGACGATGGTGATGATAACCTTGGTGATGATAATGACGATAACGATATCGATGATCATGGTGATGGTAGTGGCTGCTAGGCTTGCGCTGTTTATCAGTGAGATGCAAGTGAGCACGCAACAATATTCTCCCAATTCACAGTGAGTCGTGATCGTGGTCTGCAGTGACGCCATCGCCTGGTGGCAGCGGCGGTTTTTTGAGGATCTTGGTATTGAGCGTTTGTCTTCACCCAGCCTCAAGAGCTGTACGTCCTGTGTCTCTGTGCCGATGGACTCCATGGAAAGGGCCCCAACGGCCAGGGTTTGTTAGGGTTTGCGAAGCCCCGCAAACCCCAACATACAGCCCAAAAAGCCTTGAAGCATGAAATCTGAACTTACGCTCCATGGCTCCACGTCTTGGAAGGCCTACACCTGAGCTCAGAAGCCCGTTGGCCTAAACCATCCTAAACCCTGACACCCCGTTTCAAGAAGGTCCTAAACCCCAGACCTTTCCAACCCCCAAACCATAAAGCCCTGAAGCCCTAGAAACCTTAAAACCCTAAACGCTAAAGCTACCGCACTAACACCCAAGCCAGAAGAATCTCTCTTAGCCCGCTTCAACGCAGGATCACAGGTGGCGAGGAGGACGGCGTGAACAACGAGGAGCCGTCGGCCTTCATAGGGTCATAGGGTTTTAGGATTGGAAGAGGGCAATAACGGGTTTGCAAGTGGTTGCAGAGTGTTCAAAGGTCTTGGAAGTTCTAGAAGATGGCGCACCCTGGTGTAAAGTGTAGACCCCGACTGGCGGATCCGAAACATGTGGAACCTCCAAACGAGATACTTCTAACCCTCGTCCAACAGCACCGATTGTTCTACCTTTACTTGAAGACTGGGGATTGTGCTTCCCCAGCGATTCAGACGAGACAAGACAAGCCAAAAAACTTCAACCAATCCTCAATTCCAAGCATTAGTGCCCCAAACGTGTCAAAGCCCTAAACCAGCATACCGAAAGACTCAAAGCCCTACTGCCCTCAAACCGCCCAGACCTGAGTCCTCTGATGGAACAGAGCCTAGCCAAAAGAGCCAATGACCTCTGATTTAGAATAGTCAGAACGCATAACACAAAACAAAACACATTGTGCAATAGAAGAAGTGGGAGACATATATTACTCATACATACACAATCATATTCATGTTTTTGTGTAGGTTTTTTTGATTGATGGTTCGTTATCTTTCATGGGTTTTTGTTTCTACAGATGTTTTCGATGATTTTGTTGGTTTCCCCTTGACTGATTTGTCAACAACTCGCAAGCAACTGCACTCCTAGGGTGGCCCGTTCATACTTGTATGTTAAGTAGTAAGAGCAAATCTGCAGGATGCCAACCCAGAGGATCTCTACTCCAAGCCCGAGGCCCTTTGGGAGCTTGTGAAGGGCCTCCGGCCTCAAAAAGTTGTCGGGGCGCAGAGTTTTCAGTGGCCCTAAACTTTCGATCTTGACGGATTTGGGCTAGGTGTGCAAATGTGGTTTTGAGCTTGCTTAAGTGTTTTGGGATATGGCTGTTGAGCGCCCGAACCCTGAACCCTAAAGCTTTCTAAACCCCCATGTCCCTCAGACTTCAGTTGAGTTCCAACTACCGTCTTCAGTGCCCTGGCAGCGCGCACAGATAAGCTAGCCTTTGTTAGGACCTTGACTGCCCGAGCTACTTGCTCCGTCCCCTGATACTTCAAAGCAGTGTAAACTCTAAAGCTTTAATGGCGTACGTAGATGGCACATTAGATCCAAACACTCAATTCCTTGACAAGCAAAAACTAAAGCCCTGCACTGCAAACCCAACGGTCCCGCGGGCCTAAACGCCACACTCTAAAGCCCTTAGCCCTCAAGCCCTGAAGCAAGCCCCACTAAAGTCCTCGAGACATTAAGCTCCAAACCTCCAAACCGCCCCTGAGCCCGCAAGGAGATTTGGCAGGTGTATGAGGCTTTGGCGAAGGCCTGCCAGGGTGCTGGGGAGTTCGCAAGGCTCTCTTTAAGGTTAGGGTTTTGGGGCGTGGAGTTTAGAGGTTAAGGTTCATGGTGTAAGTTTCAGGGTCTATCGGGTTATGGCTCTGAATTTCAACATCAATGAAGGGGGTGTTCAATTTTTTCAATGTTTACACAGAATGTTGCCGTGACTCCTTCAGCGCTAGCCGCCGCCAACGCTTCAATTTTTAAGACACTCCCTAAACCCAAACCAAGAATCAAGCAAGCACAGGGCTTAAGGCAGAGCCGTAGGAAGAGGACCGCAGCTGGCTTGCAAAGTCTTGATATGCTCGAAGCCCCAATCCGATGGCCGCGCCGAAAGCACAAACAACACCTAGAACCCTAAAGCCCGAAGAGCCCTAAGACCAAAATCCAATTCCAAAATACGGGCACGCGACATGTTCAACCGATCCTGTTGTTCGCTTCCTTTCGCCAACCCCCTGCCCCTCCGCCCGCCCCTCAGTCTAAAATAGCAAGCAGATGGCCGTATCTGCCTCTCAGACCTGCACAAGTAGCAACCAGATGGCCGCAACTATTTGTTTTCTGAATTGAGGGGAGGGGTTTACACTTGATGTTGTGTGATCGTTGTTTATGTTGATGTTGGGTTAACACAAAAAGAGCGCCCAGTATGGATCTTGTCGAGAAGACCAGGCAAGAGTTACAGGAACCAAAGAGGCAAAGGTTCTTGTTTCAAGTAAAGTCCTTTCGCAGCCAGCTTGGGCCCGTTTCAGAACTCTATAAGTGTGAGGTGCTCTAGTGAGGTGTTCTTCTAGTGAGCCAGCAACGTACGCTTGCATGTAGTAGTATAGCACCATGCTCTCCGAGAGACCCTTTCTAGTTCGACCTGTGCAGATTCCCAATGGCTTCTTCACCATCGCGGCCGCCTTCGGCAACGTCCACGGTGCTTCGTCGGAAAGACCTATAGGCCCCAGGCCCTAAACCACAGTCTTTCTTCTGAGATTATGTTTTGGTGACTTTGGGATGAATGAGATGGCTCACGGTCTACTGACTTCCACAGCTAGCAAACGATTGTTTCAACTTCTTCGATGTTAACTTCGTTTCCTTGGGTATTAGCGAGGGCAGTTTAGGGATTTCAGACTTTTTGGGTTCACAAAGCCCTCTACAGACTTCCAAACGAGCTTTGGAGAATGAGACCTGTGAGGTCCTAATCCTCGGCTGTGGAGCCTTTAGGGTTTGGGGATTGGGGCTTTTGGGGACGTCCGCGGCCGATGAGCTCGTCACTGGGGCAGCCAGCGCAGGATGTGATGTAGGGCGGCTTCGCCAATAGCAAGGAAATCGTCCGTCGAAGTGCCAGGTCTGCGAGGGGGGCTCGTGAGAATCTCATGAGAAAGCTATGAGGATGCAGGAGATCTGTGAGAAGCCTCGAATTAGAAATCTCGCTCAGGGCCCACGGGTTTTCCGCAGCATTTGCACCGAACTAAAAGCTCTTTACAGTCGTTACTGCTCTTCTGGGGTTAAGTCCCCCCAAACCAGTTGCACGCATGACTTAGGTGCTTAATCCGAAAAATTGAGACCTGGAACTTTAAGACTTAAACCATTCAGCTGACAGAAACCATTATAGTACATCCTAGACATGGAAAGCCTACTGTATTTGTCTATATATATTATATATATATATTATATATATATATATATATATATATATTTGAGGTGTGTACCAGCCCGGCAACGTGGTGCTGAAGCCGAAGATTTTGGATGCTGCGCAGAAGTGACCCAGAGCCCCTTTTTCTTAGGGTTTGTTGCAATGTTGGCTTGCTTTTGTTAGGTGTTTGGGGCCTTTTGGATTTACAGAGCTTTTGATGCACGGTTTGAGTTCAGGGTCTTTAGGTCTTGTGCGGTGGGATTTAAGGTTTTGGGCTCTTCTTTCTAGCACTCCGGAGTGATGACGCCTTTAGTAGCTCAGACCCCAAAGCCTACACCCTGAACCCCAAAGCCAACAGGTACATCGCCGAGAAGATCGGAGCCGAGGCCCTCAACTCGAAACCCTGCTAGGGTTGAGGCTTCCGAAATAGTGGACACACAACCTTCCAGTTCCTTACAGCCCATCCTGTTGCGCATTCGGGGTCTCGGCTGCACCGGGTGGTGCTCATCCTGCAAAGCCGAAATCAACGGTAAGGGTTTCGGGTTCGGGGCACCCATAGGCCGAGAAGCCCGAACTCTGAACTACGCCTGAACCCAAGCACCTTTGGACCCTGAATCGTGACATCGTACACCCCAAGCTTGACGTCCTGTTCACATCATATGCAGGCGACAACGGTCACCCTAAGCCCCGAAGCCCATATCCTGGCATTTCAGGTAGTGTAACATCTCGCAATAGTGGTAACAGCAGCCATTAGTCGTGATAAAGACGTCAAGAGCCATGCCGGTTGAAGAAGACACTAATATTTCCAGAAGCTGAAGAGACAGCAAGAGCACGCAAACTTTTGGCTCTTGCATGCAAGGCCTTTGACCGAATCTTGAATAGTCATCCCAAGCGCAAATCTTGAGAACTGTAGACCATGGATTCTAAAAGCCGTTAAACAACGCTGTTCCTCTTCCTGCAGTAAAATTAGGGTTCCTCAGTGTGGACCATGAAAGACGGATAATGAAGGGATATCGGAATTGTTGATTTCTAGGAGGCTTGTTGAAAACTACACCCAAGATTGCGTAACGACATCTCAGGAGAACCCAGTCCTGAACCCCAGAAGCCTTAAGCTGTGATCCGATGAAGATGTTTCAAGAAGCTTCAATCCAGACGCCCACCTGAAACCATAAGTGTTAAACCCTGGGTCGGAACACCCACAACCCTACATCCTCAACCCTGCCCCAAACCCAGGACTGAAGATGGGCTTAGATCTCAAGCCCTTAAGCCGAGACTTCAAGCCTATCTCGAACTTTTCGGGACCCAAAGCTTCAGCGGCTTTGAACGCCTACGCAACCATCAGCAATGCCACTAAGCCCCCAAAAAGGAGACTCTGTGTGAAGCCGCCTGGGAAGACGAGCAGGAGGGATCCAAGCCGGTCAGCTTCGTCTTCCACGGCGGCTCTGGCTCAGACCTTGACGACATCCGCGAGGCCTTTGCTTCTCGTTTCGGGCCCGTTTCGATATACAGGGTTCAGGGTTTCATACGGGGTTGAGGAATCCAAAACAAGTTGCCGTCATAGTGGCTTGGGAGGGTTTCGTGATATGGCTTTCCGGCGGCTTGGCGGGTGTCATTTGGGGTTTTGATATGGCTTTGGGTTTAAGCTTTGGTAAAGCACAGCTCATAAATACCGTGGTCAAGTATTCGTGAAGTAGTCTTTCTAGGTTCGAGGCTCGAGGTTTATATCATGTTTCAGGGCATGAGGCTTTGACAAATCAGCGCTTGGGCCATGGGTTCTACAGGGTTTAGGGTTTTGAATTTGGGTTTCGGGTATGAGGCTAGAAGGGTTAGAGGCGTAAGGCACGACGTTGGCCTTGAGCCCCAACTATTAAAGCTCAAAATCTGCCTCCCACCGACAGGCGGTGGGCTATGGTGTGATCAAGATGAACATCGACACCGACACGTCCATCCCTCTACGCGTTTCTAGCAGTGCTGCAGCGTAGGCGGAAGACTCTGAGTAAGGAGTCAAGGCATTGGCTCGGGCAGACTCAGCACAGACTAATTCTCCAAGACCAGGTTTTCCATCTTGTCTGGAGAGTTCGTGCATTTTGTATTCTGTAGGATTCAACTTGTTTCCTTGGGTCATAGGGGAAGCCCTCACTTCCAAACAGTCTCCCAACGTCAAGGTTCACAGCCACAAAGCCAGCTTTCTAGAGCCGCACTGGCCGAGGCTGCGCACCCACCGAAGCTTCCAGCCCCAAGCCCTCTCAAATGCAGCCCAAGCCTTTCAAAAACCCTAAATTATAAAGACTACCAGAATACCAGAACCTGCAGGACATCCACTGTGAAAATTAGATTTACCGGTTTCGATTCGGACCCTGCGAAAAAGCAGGTCGTGGTGGTTCAAGGTGCCCAAAGCCTAATCCTGACATTCCTTCCATGCTTTGACTGTTTAAGGTTTAGCTGTTTGTGCTGCCGAACGGTAAACCAAACGTGGACAGTACACGTGCGGCCCGATGTCCGTCTTGAGCCATGCTTGAAACCCCAAAGCCCTAGACTCCAGCATGCCCGAACTCCGAAAGCTTTGGACCTAAGACTCTGACTGGCCCCAAGCCCTAGAACCCAAATGTACCGAGCGCCCCGCTCTAAACCCAAAGCCCCACAGCGAAAGCACCTAAACTAAGGCAGTGGGCCTACTGGAGTGGCATCAAGGACTTCGAGGCCGCGCTGATGTTGTTTGGAATGCTGGGTTCTCTTCTACAGAGCCGCAGTATGTGGTTATCCGTGGAATGCTTCTAAAGAGTTACGTACACCTGTCCAACCCCGAAACCACACTATGCATTTCGCAGTTCCGAAGTGTAGGGCGCAGGACTGCAGGGCTTCGGGTTGAAAGCTACAGTCTTGAAAATAGACTCCTCAAACCCAAGCAAGCTGCTTATGGTTAGTGCAAACCAAGCTGCTCATACCACTGCCGAAAAAGGGATCCGAAATCAGAGCGCAAGGCTTTCGGTCTGGAACCTAGAACACACTATTTGTACCCCTACAGTTCAGTCCTGAACAACAAAGCGCAAGCCCGGAAGCCTTTAAGCCCCAAGGCCTAAGCCCCCCTAAATTCTTGAACAATAGAGCCCAAGCCCTGCAGCCCTAGTAAGCCTTAAGGCCAACGGAATGTGCCCATTATGTCCAAGAGCCCCAAACTCCAACCCACATGCCAGGCAAAGTATCACGACTACCTCCAGGGCCAGATTGGCAACCCGGATGGTGTAGCACTCGGGAGAGAGAGAGAGAGAGAGAGAGAGCGAGAGAGACAGAGAGAGAGAGAGAGCAGGGGAGGGAGAGAGAGAGAGAGACATGGGACAAAATAACTGTCTCCAGGAAACGCTTCGATTTCCATACCCCGGCCCTACGAATTCAGTAGCCTCAAATGCCAAACCACACACTCCGAAATTAAGACCCTGAAGGCCAAAGTCCTTAACCTCAACACCCAAGCCGTAAGACCTTCAAAGCTCCGAGAGCACAAAGGCGCCGAGAAGCCCAACAAGAAGTACTACGACCCCAGGGCCTGCATGAGGTCGGCTGAGGACCAGGGACCGAACGGGATGGGGTTAGGCGGTTTGTTTCAGAACGCGTCGAAATAGGGGCTGTATTTCGGGTTTAAGCGTTCGAAGTCTCAGGACATTGGTGATTAGAATTTCGTGGGATTTTTGTTTGGGGGTCGAAGTGTTCGCTGAGATGTTGTACGGCGGTTTTGTGGGGGCCTTAGGCTGCAGGGGTTCAGATCTGCGAAGGAACGAGGGGTCTATGGCCTTCAGGTCCAGGATTTTGGGGCTAATAGTTTATGGGGCTTACATGCTTCAGGCTCACGTGCAGAGAGGCTTCGGGCTTAGTGCGGTGCAAAGTTTATCTGAAGCAGTGTAGGCTTAGGTTTCAGAGTGCAGCGCTTCATCAAGCCTTCGGCTGCAGCATCTATGCGGTTCGGGGCTGGTGGAGTAGGGCAGTGTGTGGCTTGTTTTATCGTCTTCTCGGGGGGCTGACGTGGCAGATGCCTGAAGCTTCACCTCACCCTGCGTTTGTCTGCATCACAGCACCACGATGGCAACGCGGCCGGAACCAGTCATTGCATGGCATGGTAGATCAAACTGGCAGCTGGCAAACCCTATACCTTTGATACGCATGTATGGCATGGCATGGCACTTCATGGCATGGTCTGCAAGTACCGGTCAGCATTTATGTAAGTATGTAGTTGGATGGACGGATGGATGCATCTATATATATATATACACACACACATAACATATATCTATCTATCTCTCTCTCTCTCTCCCTTGCCCTCTCTCTCTCTCTCTCTTCCCGTCCCTTTCCTTCCTGCAGATACGGCTCATCTTGAGTTTCTGCTTCCCCTTCGCTTCCGGTTGCTAGAAACAAAGCAGTGCGCAATTTCGCTGACTCCAACTTCGCGTGTGCTTCCGCAGAAGTCCCAAGCTTTGATGAAGCAAAGCTGCAATACCCTAGATTTATTACTGAAACCCAACAAGGTTGACCCCTAGATGCATATTAAACACCAACACCGCTCCATTCCTAAGCTCAATAAGGAATCTTGACTATTTCAACACGTAAAGACTGCCTTATGTAAGCCAACGACCCGACACACGCGGCCGAAACGACACGTGGGGCGGCAGGAGTCTACTGTGGAGCGCATGGAGCAGTGCTTCAAGGAGATTTCGCCTGTCGCGGTCGTGAAGCTTCTGTGGACTCTCAGTGTAGTTATGGTGCGTGGGCCGTAGTTGTCGGGTTGGGGCGAGTTCTGAATTTAGCGGGATGCCGCAATTATTGTGCATGCAGTCACCGACTGTGTCTCGGAAGCATTTCATCGGGAGGTGCTGAAGCTGCAAATGCTTGATATTACTATACCTCAGGCCTCATCACCCACGCCCTTGGGCAAGTAGCTGCCAAGCCATGTCAGTTCCGTGCAAGCACTGCCAGCTCCTATCAAGCAGTGCCGTAGTTTCGCATGATGGCTTGTTAACCATACTCGCTTGGGGATATCCGGGCTTGTACGGATCTTGAATCCCAGCCGCTACAGGCTAAAAGCCGCTCCAGAAAAGCCGTGCAAAGTCGTCTGGGTCCGAAGACCTTCGTCGGAGTCCGGTCTGCCAGGACTGGTCATGATCCCTATAAACATCATTCAGCCTAAAACCTAAGGCCGAAAACTCAATCCAGATTCCTAAGCCCGAAAGGCTAAAAGTTTAACCCTAAACCCTAAACCCTAAACCCTACACTGCGGGAGGACCTGCTGTGCACAAACGTCCTGGGCCTGGGCTCTCCCGCTGGTGACTGAGCGGTGGGGGCTTTTTCTTTAGGACCTTTTGATGTATTTGGGGGTTGAGGCGGGGAATTTGCTTCTTTCTTTTTGCATTTTGGGGGTTTTGTGGGGTTTAGGATCTGTTGAAGTTTGTGCTCTCCTCTTGAGGGTTTCGGGGTCTGGGATCTCGCATGTGGGGTTTCGGGCTAAACCCCTGAGGCCCCCGGGTGCCGGGATTGAGTGCGGCACACCTCTTCCCGGCTTCTGGTTTCTAAGCATTTCAAGAGAGCATGGGACGTTGTTTTAAAGGATCAGGGATTTGGTAATTAAGCAGGTCATAACTGGGGCTATAAGTCAGTGCCCTAAACGGGTCTTCGTACTCATGCCGCTACGTGTACCTTCTTTTTGCGAAGTCCGTTGTCATGGAGGGTTAGAGGCGAAGAGTTCCCATGGTTATGTAAGGTTTCAGCTTGAGCGTCAGAGTTCATTTTTGGCTAGTTCCGGTGCCTTCGAAGGGTTCTAGAAGTACGCTGTGTCGGAAAAACCTTGTGCAAACAGGTCGGCTGACATCTCGTTCGAAAACCTACATGGGACTTCGCAAACAGAGGACCCTACTACACAACTTCAAAGTTGGATCCGAATACAAGGACCCCATGACAAAAAAACACCAACAAAGCCAGCCCCGCTGACTCTCCGCCGACAGTAAGCACACACCTCAAGCTCAGATCCCGTCCGTCTTTCGTACATCCATCGTAGTAGGGGAGAAGGATCCTGAGCTCAAGAGAGTGATCTTATCCCTTGATCCCTTCCCCTTAGTATTAACAGGACCCAAACTGGGTTTGATTTATATATGAGGGTGGTTTGCGGCGAATAGTGAGCTAGTGTGCCAGACACATTAAAGACCGTGACATCACGCAGCCAGCCCCAAACCCTAGAGCCCAAAGCCCTGAGCCTTAAGCCCTAAAGCCCTCAGCCCTAGAACTTGAGCCCGAAATCCCTAAGCCCTAAACCTTAAGCCCCAAGCCCTAAGCCCCTAAACCCTAAAGCTCTGGTCTCATTAGTACTGCTGTAGTCTTGACCCTATTAAAACTCATGCAATCCTAGGCCCCCTAATGTTTTTACTTAACTCTCAGTTGTGGGCCCGAAACCGCGAAATCCTGCGGCCGGATTATTTTTATATTAGGGTGGTTTTTTGTCAGGTGCAAGCGATTACACTCTGGTGTCAATGAGAAGGCAAAACAGTCCGACGAAGAAAGGCCACAAGAGTGAGCACCAAAACCCAAACCCGAAAACTCTTCCAGGGTCCTTCAAGAGGTCCTCGATGGAAATATGAAATATGCTTCGCTGCGAAGGGCCCTAATCAAAGCAGGGACCTGTCCGGTTTTTATTAAGGTCAAACAGGCCCTGGGCGGTTGTGGCTGAGATCCAAACTGGAAAAAAGGCACCAACAACACTAAGCCATGCCCAACCCTTCAACTTAGGAGAAGCCGGAGAACGTCCTCGGACCTCGCCGTGGCGGCCTCCCCGCCTGAGGCGGCACCAACCGACTTCAACTCTGGGAGTTGTGTTTACGGGTTTCTTTTTTCCCTAGCTGTCAGGGTGTGCTGGTTGTGAATTGCGTGAGGTAGTTTAAGTCTCCTGGGCTTCATGCCTTGCCGCATTTGCTCGGGGTCGGGTAAACCGGGGTTCGGGTCAGGATTTCTGGTCTAAGTTTCAGGGTTGACTTGCCGCCCTCGTTCACATTTCCATCAGCCAGTGCGAAACTGTGAGTCAGCAACAATAAAGGAAGCATCAGGAAGCTTATATACTTCCGGAACTGGAAGTGAAGCGGCTTCCTACACCTCTGGTCTTAAACCTTGACTCTTGACCCAAAGCACCCGGAAACTTTGAAGGCTCTAAACCCATAGTTTTCGGATTCCATTCAGAGCACCTGTCTGCCCCCGTCAAGATCCAATATCCCAAAAACACAAAACTTCGAGTTTTTTTTTATCAAAGCCGGAGAGCTTATAGCGTAAACTCTCAATCTCCAAACTCCTCACCCTAAACCCGAAAACCCCAAATCCCATGCGATGCCTTGAACAGGCAGCGCCTCTGGCTTTCTCCAACGCAACCTCGTGTGCGATACCCCGGAGTGCTTGCGAAATATCACTACAACGACGACTACTTACTCGATGACCACTATTACAGATACTACCACCACTACCAAAACTCTGCGTGTACCTCTATCTCAAGCTCTACCTCAACTTCTTCTACAAAAGCAAAGCTCTTAGTTGCTTACTACCACCACCACTGCCACTACTATCTTTGTCGACCTTTGCCTCTACCTCACCCCTTATCTCAACCTCTACTTCTACCAAGCACTTTTGCATACAACCCCGAGTTATCCCATCTTCAATGCCTCGCCTGCAGCCCCAAGTCCACAGGCTCCCAGACTTTAAAAGCTAGCACCCTCAAGCCGAGAGTCATCGAGAAGCAGTAGGTATCCTGTGTAGTCCATGTAGAACTGCCACATCATCGGCAGTTTTGAAGCAACCCCCGCCCGTTCCCCCCGAAGACTCCCTTCTGAGATTCTGGGACTACAAGCTTTACAGAGAGTTCAGCACGCGAAAGGGTGGCCACCCCCCCAAAGGAAGGGCGACTGCCCACTTGCTTCTCCAAATGGTGTGGCCCTCCAAAGGCGACGCCGTAAAATCAAACATAACATTGAGATAGGAACCACACATTGCTCTGTTGGAGTTTCTGTGGGGCCTCCACGGACTTCACCGATTATCCGGCTCTTGTTCCGTGTCCTTCTCGCCATTTCATTTCGATATCCGAAGCCGTTCATTGTAGCCCTCCTCATCATCATGTTCATCACCGTCTGACATCACTGGGTCCGATGCCCAGGTTGCATTCTCCAGACGCGGAATTAGGATGAGCGCCACATGTGAGCCACGATGCCTTTCAGGGCATGACTTTAAGTGCAGTGCGGCCCGGTTCTCCAGGGTCCAAATCAGTGTACACGTATGACAAAAGAAACTCCCTGGTATGATCCGGAATTTCGGCCTCCATCGCGCTCGAGGAGGCATTGCCGCACATGATTTGTATATTTTTTCCCCAGCCACAACCTGGGACGATTGTCTGAGCCGGGTGTACGCTTGACACTCGAACGGTCCCCATTGGATTGACGGTTGGAAAGCACGATGGTAGCCCACAAATCCTAAACCTACGTTACTGCCTCTAAACATCTACGTCCTAAGTTCTATTACGAAAAACCCAACGCCTGGGGTTGAGGGCTGATGCTTTTAGAGACTCGAGTTCTTCAAACATAAGACTCTTTCCAAAACCACCATCGGTTGCTCAAACTAGAGGACCCTTCAGAATTAGATGCAGCGATGGAGGGAATGTAGGCGAACTCGCCATAAACAACATAGAGAAACCACATCGCCTGTATACCGCAAATCTTCTTTGAGAACTGGATTGAGTGCCTCAACAAGAGCTCGGTTGAGGGTTGGAGGTTCACTCAGTATGGTTCCAGCCTACTCCGACCCTTGTTCTCACGTTAAAAGGCGCTCTATCTTTAAAGTTTCGGGGTTCAGGGTTTCGGGTTGATGGCGCTTAGTGCTTAAACTTCGCTCCACCATGCGACGACCCAGCGTAGGTGGTAGTGGCAATGAACGTCGCCTCATTGTGTCTGGCATCCGACACACCCAGGGTGATCTGCAACCATGGTATCCTTTTATTCCTTTTTCTCGTCGAAAGTTGGGGTCTGCTGCCGGGTCGTCCGTGCGGTCTCTGTGGGGGTCCCCAAATGAAACCCTACGGAAAGACAATTACCCATAGTGACATCAAATTCATCCTTCACCACCGCCCCATCTCCAATCCAAGACAAGCCTCGACTAACCAGCCGAGAGCACGCCCGTGAGACTTCGCCTCAGGTTGCACTATAGTTGCCTTTTTCTCAAGCACAGTTTTGAGATTGTAGATGTGGCCGCTCACTCTGGAACAAGCGAAGCTTTGTGGCTTCCCATCCCGTACCTTATGCGAACTCGACTTCCTGAGCGGGAGCTCTAGCCCATGAGCCCTGAGGCAGTAAACTCTTAACTTTAAGCTCCAACACGACCTCCGCCAATGGAGTTCCAGGTGCCGGTGAGTTGAGTTTAGGGGTTATGGTTCAGGGTTGTGCTGCATCTTGAAAGGCGATCAACATGTGAAGCAGCATGCTTTTGCATCTTCTCCTGCTGTTGTAAACTCTACGGTTTGCAGCATACCGATTCGCCACCTTTTCAGGTTTAACGTCGGTCGAGTTGGCTCTGGGACTTTACTATAGGGCTTCTTACAGTATTTGCGGGGTTATAATGACAGGATTTGTGTATCGTCTCACATGTTGGGGCTCAGCTCCTCATGCTTCCCGAACCCGTTACAAAACCCTAACAAGCCGCATGCTCAGACTTAACAGACCTTCGAAGCCCGACCCCAAACTTTACCTCGAGGGCCACATGCAGAGTGAATGAAGTTTATGGCTCGATCGCGGGCCGGCGCCTCTCGGATGACGAGTGCTCACTCATGTTTATGGCTTCTGTGTTTTATATTTATCTTAAGTTGATGTTCGTTTTCCAGATCGAAGCTGTGCGGTTTAAATTGAAACCAGAACCCCTAAAGTTTGGGAGCCTTTTGTTCCCGAGATATTGAACTCTACCTTCTCCAATGAGAAATAGACGCCCTGTCGACCCTAGCCTGCGCATGTAGATTACCGGATTTTGGGTTTAGGCCCTTTGTCCGCAGGTCTTTGCGACAAGTCCTGTGTTCCCTTTCAAGGTTGGATGCCCGCGGGATATCACGAAGGTTGCTCGTTGAATTAGTTTGTTCCTTCTCCGCGAATGCTCGATGGAAGTAAGGCAATTTAAGTCTTTCCATACAACGACAGTATCAATGCTCCCTGTCTCCAGGCCCCTGTGAACATGTTCGTGCCCTATCGGGAACACCCTGTAAAACCATGCCGTATAATCTCATGTTCAGGATAGCGGATAGCAGGATCAGTTGAGATTGGCCGAGAATGCTCAGCCAATGATCAACGAAGGTGCTTGACTCGACGATTTCAGGCTTCTGCTCCGTTGCCACGATCCTCGCAACCCTCAACCCTAGACCATAAACCTTAAACCCCAAACCGGCAACCCTGAACCTGAAGCCCTCAACCCCGATAGCTTAGTACTCAGCAGCTTTAACATGCGAGGCCCCAGTTTTAGGGGCTTCGGGAGAGAGGCGCTCTGGACATGTTGAAGGCTGTCCTGCGGATCCCTGGTAAGGATGTGTAAACAAGCTGATGCGAAAATTGGCAACACTGCGTTTCCTGGTTGAATGGTACGACGTTCACATTCGTCATTGCTGTTGGCAGCAATAGTAAAGATGGGTATGCTGATCGATTGGAATCGCATAGTTCATGGTCATGACCATGATCTTCTTCTTCCAAAAACTACAGACAGGAAGCCGTACCTATAATTACGATGATATTTGTGATGACATTAATTGTACATGTTGCGGGTACGAGCAATGATAGCGATACTCCATTCATGGTCGTCTCAGGGGTCCGCAGGAAAATCACTTTGATGTTGCGGTGGACCGTCCACTCAGACTCACATCGTGTTACCAGGCTTCATACGCATCGCGCTTGCACAAAAGTTTTCACGTCATATGACTGCCGGGCGTCGCCGACGGGTCAGTTGCGGGGTTATGGCTTCGGCCACCGCCCTGGGACCCTGCACCACAACCCGGTTCCCTGAACCCTTGCCCCACTTCCAGCAAACAGCACGCCTTGCCTGTGCAAATGGGCAGCGAAAGATTATGCTGTAAGCTGCATCTCAAGGAACAGAGTAGCATGGGAAAAACGGTATTGTAATTGGCATGTTTCACAGTGATGTGGTAGCACTTCCCGCAATGACAGCACTCGTAAGTGGCCGAACAAATTCAGTCAAAGTAGTCATCTTGCTATCCATGAGCGCTAGGCAAGAGCGTCTCAGCACTGTTCGTCATAAGCATGACTCCCAAAGCCCAAGAGCCCACAAACCAAAATGCTAGGGTGCTAGAAAGCTTGTAGCAGAGCATGTAGACGGCCTGCAGGCGCCGAAGCCAGAAAGCAAGCAGCACGACCATCGCTGCGTGATTGGAAGAACTTCGGAGACCCCTTCTCAAGCTAGGAGTCTGATTCACAGCGAAACCCAGTCTCGTCACGGGCGCACTGAAGAATTGTCGATAGTAATATTCGTGTAGTAATTTGCATTGGGGCATTGGGTTTGTGAGTCGGCTTTTTTGTTCTCGATGCCGCAGCCGTTTGGCTAGCACCCTAAACCCTCAACCCCAACACGCAAAGCAGAACCCAACGACATACCAACCAACGAACCCAGACCGCTCTGAGAAGAGCCCCTTGTTTTGAAGTCATGGTCAGCCTGACTTCTGCCCTTGGCCTTGTTACATGGTGTAGGGCCTCCTTGGTGTAGCTTTCCTAAACCTGGATCCTAAAGCCCGAGACCTTCACCCTACGCTTTTCTTGACTCTACCCCCGAAGCCTCTCCGCAAGCCCCATGAATTTCAGCACATGCGGCCCTACAACGTCTACGACGTTCTACGAGCTCAAAGTCCAAGAAGAAACGTACGAACCCATAAGCCGAAAGCGACTCGGCATGCGGTGACCCCACAGGCGGAGCCTTTTCGGGCTTGGGTTTTTAAGGGAGTGGTTTGGGTGCCAAGTCTTGCCACCAACACAGTGACAGTAAAACAAAAGACAAAAACACACTCACCGACGGTAGCCGGCGTAAACAGTTGGGAACGAGGCTGTAGGGAGATGAGGGACATCACATGTGCATCTTGGCGACTAGGGCAGATTGCAGAAGCTGGGGCATCCAGCTAATACACCTGGAACCATGAGGCCAAAACTCGTACAAGGCAGATCAAGCGGTTTCGGACATCTATGCGTGAGATCTCACAGTTGAGTAGAACAGTGATTTTAGTTGTGTTCTTTCAGCATGCACTTGCATCAGCTGGAGCCCTTGCCACATTCAAGCGTTTGAGCTGTCCACGCCGAGATGCAAGCGTGCTGCCCCCTGTCTCGGGCATAGTAATATGCCCATATGCTGGCATGCTAGAAATTTCAGAAGTCCGGATCAGGAGCTTTGATCCTGGGCTTGGAAATTGTGCGTGTGCCGGGGCAGGGGGAACTTAAAGCCCAAGGCTAAGGCCGTTCAATGCAAAACCTCAAGCCTCCAAACCCGAGACTCCTCTGACATATGGCAAGCTCGAGCGGAGCCGCACCGCGACACCGCAGCCTCCAATGCGATTTGCATGGCATTGCACAATTTCATGCAGTACGCAGTCTGCTTTGTGTTTGCAGCTTGTGCAGATGTTGCGCTTTCTCGGAATCAAGCACCTCCCAAGATTCACATGCAGCATCTTCGCGAGGTGATCTTTAGGGTTTTGCAAATCCTCGACCGTAGTTAAATCCTAAAACGAACCGCAAATTCCTCCAGAACCCTGCCTCACTGCAGCTTCGCAGGCGAGAGCAGCATGCGGCCTCGAGCAGCGGGGCAGAAGCAGGCGAGCGGCCAAGAGTTCGGGAATTTAGGGGTTTGCACGGGGTTGGGTTTGCGTTCAGGATTTCTGGATCAAGCCTTTGCTAAGCCTGCGGTCTGTATCTGTATAGATTCCGGGCCGTAGAGGCCGGGCACGACGTGTGTATGCGAGCATGCCACGCAGAGGGAGATTGTCTTAGCTCAGTGTCGCAGAGAGTTAATGTAGGTCTTGGATTTTGGTCATATTGCATAGTTCAGTTCGGGGTGTTAAGTTCACTTTTTTGGTCTCGGAACATCTGCTTGGGGTCCACATGTTAGGGTTTCGGGCGTTGAGCTTGTGCTGTACGATTTCGGACTTGCGTCTTGCGTGCAGTGAACATGCTGGGATTGCGGAGTCCGTAAGCTACGAGATGCGAAGCAGGTGCTCCTTGCGGCGTTCCTATGGCGGGCAGCTGGGAAGGCCACTGCTAACTAGCATGGGGGCTCAGACTATATTATAGGATCTCGGAAAGCCAGGATTTGACTAGGGCTCAGGGGTCGCAAACTTTAGGCTCTCAAGCCTTACATGTATGCAGACATGCACACAGCATGCATGCACGCATGCGTGGGGTTTTTGGAGCCTTTCGAAGTTTTCAGGTCGCAGGCAGTTTGGACCGTGCAGATCTTTGTGGGCACGTCCAAAGCGGAAGTTGCAATCGTTCGCTGAAGCCCCAAACTCTGGAACCTGAAACCCTTGCATTTGGCCTCAAGCCCCAAAGAACCCTGAAACCTAAACCGGAAGCCTAGTACTTGCGCCCACGGCTGGGGTAACCCCAAACAATAGACACCGAGAGTTGTAGAGGCCCATAAGCACCCAAGGCAGAGTACTGAATGCTTCAGCTGTAAACTCAGACGCAGCTTCTTAATGCCATATCCATAAGCCCAAACCTTTGATTGTGAACCCGTGAACACACCACATGGCAAATCCTGGGATCCTGAGCAGCCCTTCAGGCCACCGTGCTGTCCAACAGCGGGCTCCACGAGTATATGACGGCCTGGTTCAGACTTGCCGATTCTGTTTGTTGCAGTGTCGGGAATTTCGGGCACCCAACTCTCGAGGAGCGAAGGTTAGGATAGGATGTACGGCTTAGCTTCATGCGTGGTTGTAAACGGACTGACGAAAGCATGAGGTGTAAGTACTACGACCCTCGGCTTTAAGCCGCTGGCCTCATCGAAGGTCTAACTTACCAGCTTCGGCTGCAAATCCAGATTGCAAGGCAGGGAAATAGGGCGCCCAACGGATTCCTCATACCCAAGACCTTTGAATCCTTCGACCGTCGCCCCATTTAAATCTCGCAGACGAGACGTTTTTGGTGATGCGGAAACGTGCGTTGGCTGTAAGGCTTAATGTCCAAAGTTCCAGGAGTTACGACTCTAGACCGTAAGGAACCTGACCCGAACCCCGAACTGCCCACCGCCGGAGCTCTTCAGCACGCAGCTTTTGGAACTGGCTCCTTGATTTGATTGCACGTTCCGCCTCATGCGGTTAAGGCTCAAAAAACGAAGGTTGAGGCTAGCTGGGCGTTGGGCGTTTCTGTTCGGGATGGGTTTGAAACAGGTGTCGCGTCATGGGCCTTCACTGAACTTCCCTAGCGGTGTCAGTCAAACCACGACCCCCTGTTGAGGAAGCCACCGCACACTGCTACAAGCAGCTTCTTGCAGATCCAATGTGCTGCAAGGATGTGTGGGCCGGGCTTTCGCAGGGCTTTCGGGGTTGGGACCAGTGTGGACTGTGGTGGGTTCGCGGGCTTAGGGTTTAGGGATCAGAGCTTCAGGCGCAGGCTTCCAGGTTGGGAAGGTGAGGGCTGGAGACCCCTTGCGTCTTCTTTTGGTGTTCGATTTCGGTACTCGTCGCGATGCGAAGGGTGCAGGAGCCTGAAACCAGTGTCAAACTTAGTTTGGGAGCTTTTCGATCTTGGGGCTTGGGATTCGGGGTCTACAAGATCATTCCAATATTTGACGGCTTCCAATACCGACGACAAGGGTCGAGCCTTGAGCAGACAAAATTGAAGCAATCCCTCCCGTGTCTGGCCGGAATCGCGTTTTCACATTATGTTCACGCGCATTGTCAAGGCTCCGAGAGCCTCAAACTAGTGCTCCGTCAAGGTTCACATGATGAAGGGCAGGGTACGGAGCGTGGCATGGCGAGGCGTTGAGTTTTCCATGCGTGCTTATGTATCACATGGTGACGAACACTGGTTGGGCACGTGCAAAAGATCTTCCGCACATGCAACCAGTTGCCCGATCCGGCACTCTCGATGGCCGCTGGGACGGTCCAAGGCCGGGAGGATCCGACGAGGGCTCCCTGGCAACCGACTTGGACTCCTCCAAGCGACCAGGGCAATGAGAACCTGGATGCAAAGACCAAGCCTTCTCAGAACCCTTGCCAAACTTACCAAAACCTCATTTTCAAGGACCCTCAAACTAATCTAAGTTCAACCCCCCAACCAAACCCTGAGTATGAAAAAACTCCTAAACGCGAAGGACCAGCGGGTAGCCCCGGCGGTGAGGCCTGGTCTTTGGGTACAAAAGCCCTATCGGACTTGGGGTTTAGGGTTTGTAGATGTTTGTAGGTATGTTTAGAAGGTGCAGCACATTTTTGTTTCGGTTGTCTGAGGTGTTGCTGGGTTTGGGGCGTCCGTCATTCTGTGCCTTGTGACGTGCTGCGAGGTCTTGGGATGTTGTTGTTTTTGCCCGGTGGGTCGTTGAGCCGTTCAGGGGGCGTAGTCGGGGCATGCTCTTCGTCGTGGCTGTTTTGAAGGAAGCCTAACATCTTTAAGCAAGGTTTCCGGGCTTTCGCAAAGTCATGCTGTGCCCCTGGCGCTTCCGAATGTAATGCCTGCCGGCACATGGAAAGGTTGCTGGCCAGTGCTGCACAGTGTCCAAGAAAATCTTGAACCTGAAACCGCTCAAATTCAAGCGAAACCTTTGGACAAACTCCAAAGCGTGCGCCCTAAGGCCATAGTCTCTAAACCCAAGACCCTCAAAACCATTGCAACCCCTGAAACCTGTAACTGTAAGCCTTCCACTGGCAGGCAGAAGGACATCGTCCGAAGCGGAGCGGCCTGGACCTGTGCACGGGCCTCAGCTGCATCAGGTTGCTGTTCGGAGGGGTTGTAAAGTGTTGGAATTATGTCTCAACAGATCGTGCCTGGGCAGTCAAAGCGATCAGGTGGCATCGTAAGCAGCTTAGAATTGGGGGTTTTAACTATCCAGTTGATGTTGCCTTCCTTGTAATCTTACAACTTAACCCTGCGAAATTTCCACGTACCAAGTCCTTTGATCCGCTAAGTGGTTGTTGAAAGCCAAATCCACAATCGCAACGTCGCGGTGTGACATAAGATATGGCACACACATTGGGCCAGGGCTCATGCATGAGAGAGAGTGTCGAGTGATTGAGTCGATTCATTGTAGCCCTGGGTTAGCCCAAACCGTAACGGACGAAACCCGCCAGTCTTAAACGACCTGAACGATCCGCGCCAAAAACTCACAGGCAGGTCCGAACATGCTGTACTTAGCATGCAGGATTTTGCTATGTGGGATGGCCAAGGCATTGGGTTCGGAGGCTTGTGTGGTGGTGCGTTCGGGCGTGAGACGGACTCTATGCGGCTATGGCTAGCACCCATTCCATAGAAAATCAAAACTCCAAAATTGGCGAATGTGAGTCGTCAATGCACCCAGAAAACAACCCTGAACTCTGGAGACTTGGAATGTTGGCTGCACCCAAGCCAACAGAGACGAACAGTTGATCGCTTCTCCCTCCCAACCCTAGAGCCCTGGAGACCTAAACGAAAGTAGCACCAAGAAATTCCATGTCCTTTTTTGGGGGCCCTGAAGCCTTTGATCCCAATATGGAGATCCTCCAGAGTGTAGCAGACAGGCAGAAACAACAATGGAAGTTTACAGTCACTTCTGTGAGCTGTGCCTGCAGGAAGCCGACAGGAGGCCTGAAACCCAACCCGAAGAGAAAAATCCAAATCCACTGCGAAGGGCGGCATCGGCACTCCAGACGAGTGCGTCGATGCCCGAGGCTCAGCAGACTCAACCAGATGTTGGACGGGCTCAGGGTTCCAGGCGGTATAGCATGTCATGATTTAAAAGAGTTCAGGGTTGTCTCTTGCAGGTGTAGTGCAATGACCGAGAGCTTCGGGGTTTAGGGGTTGGAGCCTTGGAGCATCTTGGGATCTTGAGTCCTTGCTTCTTCTTCTTCGGGAGAGCTGTGGGTGAGAAAAGCACCCACTATCCAGAGTGCCCGGGGTTGTGTGGTCGTGTGACGTTGGTTTGGGGATCACGGTCCGGGGTTCAGTTTAGCCATGATGCCCTACATGTCCGCAACCCTCAAGCAAGCGGGTTGAAATCTCGAGGGGCTAAGCCGGACACCCGACAAGCCTGAAGCCCGAGGCCCGATGCCCCTATATAGCACTAGCGCCTTACTGCTCGTGCGATATGACCCGAACCCTCAACACCAAGTTCCAAGACACCGAACACCAAAGCCTGCACCCTAGAGATCAAGCTTTCGAACCCACCTGGACCCCAGGCTTGAGCAGTTTCTGCGCAAGTCTCTGCACTAGGGCAATCCTGAGCCCTGCACCCCACATCAGCAGAGGGCAGGTTGGGGGGTCGGGGTTGCAGCTGCTTTGCTGTTCCGGTTGCGCCACGCGCAGCTTGGTCTCGTGTCCGGGATGCAAGGGTGTGCAACTGGTAGGTCGTGTTGGCATGCAGATGGATGCAGACAGCGTTTCTTCGAAGACTCCAGGATGCGCGAAGTTGGTGGTGCTTCCCCGTTGATTCCTTCAGACGGAAGCAAAGCAAAGCATGAGAGACTTCAACTGCTAAGTCAAATCCTAAAGCCGCAGCCGTTTACCAAGGACGGCAAGGGCGAGAGAGGCAGTGATGCCTTCTGGTGGCCACAGGACGGATGCGCTGATGCTCTTGAACTACCGGAACTTGTCGCTGGCATGCTTTTCTGAGTGGCTCTATAGTTGGTGTTTGGCCTATGTACTAGACTATAGCAGTGTCAGTGTGTTCGCGAATCCTTCCAAACAGGATGCAGACTGCAGCACGCCTCGCATCCTTTATGCCAGGAGCTTGGACCTCCTTGTGGTGCAAAAGTTGGTGCTTGTTGTCATAACGTTTGGGTGGAAAAGGTCTAGGGGTCAGCTGACTCGCACATGGGCTTGAGGAGGCTCAGTCTTGGCATCACCGAAGCCGTGCGTCCGAAACTCCGCCCGCCGACACCAGTGAGCCCTGGAATCCTGGAAGTCAGGTGCACGGAGGCGGCTGGCAGCGGCACGGCCCTAGAGAGGTCGGCCACGGAAGTGTTTTGTAAATGGTGCCTCAGGGTATAGATTTAGTGTCCACATTGCCAAACATGCTCGGTTGCTCATGGGCTTTCGTTTGTGCATTCTGACGATTCAGACGTAGGGTTTAGGGCTGAGAGGCTCTACAACATAGTTTTGCTTTCGGGGACTTGCACTAGGCGAAACAGATTTCATGGCCTAGGAGGACGTTTAGGATTTAGGCAGGCGTTGCGGGGCGATGCCGAGGCGCATCTTCACGCGCATGTAGAGTCGATGTTCAGTTTCCTGAAGCATGGAATCCTGGAGTACTCACACGGTCAACACAACGGAGTTTCTCGGAATTGCCACCAAGCCGTTTCATGATCGATGCAGACTAAAAGTGGCAACATCGTGAATCAAGATGACACCTGAAGTGAGGAAATACCTACACCTCGAGGTGTCCAGCATTTCTTGCAGCCTAACATCCTAACATCCAACAGAGCGAGGCCAATTTGCGCTTCTGTACTCAACTTAGGATCCGCGATTCCTGCGTCGTAAATCCTGAATCTGGCATTGTCAACCCTGGCGAAGCGGTGCCTGCTGTAGGCATCCTACGATGTCTTTGGCGCCTACCTTACTCAGGCGATGCGCCATGCACTTGCGGGTTTCAACGGGCTTGAGTGCCAGAAGCTAAGCCTGATTAGGCCCAAACTAGCCTCAAGGTTATTCCGTGCATCACGTCAGACCGGTGGTGTTCTGCCTCTCGACCTTCCGATTCCCACGGTCACGCAGTTTGGGGAAGTTCGGGCCTACCTAGTTTTGGGCACGAAATGAGTGTGGCACCATCTGGGCTCGGGGCGCAAGCTAAGCCATTGGCTCGACAGCTTGAGGGTTGCTGAACCTGAAAGGAAACACATACAGACACCACCAAACAACGGTGTCGAACCATCCGCACCACGCAAACCCTAGACTGCTTGACAACATCCCAAACTGTCATGATACCCGACCTAACCCAACCTAGAGAACCCCAAGCCCGTTTTCCAAGAGCTTCGATTGGGAGCTTATCCGGGTTATGTACGATTATGACACCAGCAACAAAGAGGGTTTTGGCTTCCTTGCTAAGCTAAACCCTCTAAACTCTACAAGGTTTGGGATGGTTCTCGCTGATGGCCTTGAAGAATCGTCGTGGTTTCTTCTCACAGGGTTCGGCATCCGGCCGTAGGCTCAAGGCTTCAGGGTCGAAGACCAAGGGATTCAGGATTTAGAGCCGTCATCTTGGAGTCAATATTCCTGCATCGACTTCCCTGGCTCCGGGGCCTTTGCCGAAGGGTCGGATTCAAAGAAGGGTCCAGGGACGAAGGTTTGTGGTTTCGGGATTAGCTTGGCCGTAGATTTCAGGGCCCTTTTGGGGCTTCGGGCTTCTGCGGCTTTGGCTTCTGGCATCTTCTACAAGCTGTTGATTTGCAGGTGTCTGGTTCCACCGTCCTGGTGCCCGGCTCAGACGGTGTCATGCACGACGTACAAGATGCACCTTTGTAAGCCTTGATAGAAAGGGAGCTTTACTAACGATAGGACAATGCCAGCAGACTAGTAGAGTAAGTCTTTTGCGACTGTAAACCCGTGGTGAATAAATGGATTATGCACATGGGCCCTTTCGGAATACCCTGCCTTCATTAACCAGTATACCTCGGAATATCTAGCAGAAAATATGGTTGCTCATTCTAAACTCGTTCTACGCCCATGTATCTGATGCTGGGCGCCGGCTTCAGTCAGCAGGGTCTTGGGCTGACGAGCTTCGCGTTTAGGGATGCCTGATGTCTGGGCCGAAGGTGCTACCAACCTTGGGCTAAAGGGTCTTTTTCCTCGGAAGTCGTTGAAAACGCGATAATTGTGGAATGAAGAACAGAAAGGCAGGACACACTATGCTCTGGGGGCTGGTCTAGATGTCCTTTCTGAGTAACCGCTCAAGTCATGGATGGTCTCGCGTTGAACAGCAGCGTCTGCTTTGGGAGGGAGAAGGTCACCGGCAGGGGTGATTGCGTTTGCAAAGCGGTATATTGGTATTGGCAACTTTCTTGTCCATGGTTTCGCATGCATGGGCGCCCAGGGTCTCTGTGGATCTGGGCAGGCGGCAGATAGTATGGGATTTCAGAATGGGATCCCAATACAGACCTTGCATGCTAGGATCAGTATTGATATTGCCAAAGCCAAAAGTCAGCACCCCTACTTTTACGACGTCCCCAGATCTGACACTCGAGCCCAAAGACGGATTCCAGGATTGACATACAGGGTAGCTTCTAGCCGCCTAGCCGTAAACCTGTGTAAGGCTCAGACGCGAAAGGCTCAAGGCATGTAAGTCTTCGACTCAGCTGAACGGTTTCGGGTTTGGGGTGAAGTCCCAGAACCTCAAGTCTAAGACTTGTATGAGCACCGAGACGTTTTCCGAAGGCCCCAAGTCCCAAACCTTTCCTGAGGTTTTCCTCTACACACCAAGATAGCTTCGACAGATTTGAGGCCCCTATGTGGTCAGGTAAATCAGAACTTCGAGTGAGGTTTCGTGTGCATTGTGTTCATGACTCTTCAGCTGACATGTCTTTAGCATGTTTTTCAGCCCCGAGGGTTTCGAAACAGAGCCGTCCTATCGCCCAAGGTGCCCGACTATCCCCTGGTACCGGTTGGAAACTATGAAGCCATTCTAGGGGTCGGTGCCCAAGTGCTTTGGGCTCTGCAGCGCGACAAGCATGGAGTTTTCGGGTTACCGGCCAGGGTAAGGATGCTCCATTCTTGAAAGGGTTCATGGGCTGCTTGGTTCAATCCGTAAGCCCTCTGACATCACCGCAGCAATTGCTCGAAACAGAGCTTGAATCTTGAGCACCTACTTGTAGACTTGTGGTTTGATAGGAGCTTACCGTGCCTGAGGACCAGAAGAGTCACCCGCACAGCTCGTACCGTACATACTGGAAGTAAGCCGAACGAGAACCTCAAAAGAACCGTGTGGAAGAGTAACCTTTGGAATCATTCTGGGCACAGGGCATGTCGGAGTAAGAGGTCCTCCGAAGACGCCTGAAGGACTCTGCACAGCCACCTGAACCTCGAATGCTAGACCCAGACCCCAAGCAAATCCTGAATGCCTCTCCAGTACCTGGTGGCCGCATGGGGCTGGCTCTCCCAACATGGACCGGACGGTGCTAAGCTCAGTCGAGGGGCCCGAGGTTTCGGGTTGAGGAATCCCTGAGCCCTTAGCGTTGTTTTTGAGGTTAGATTTGGTTTCTTATCTGATTTGTAGCCCTACTTCTAAGCTGCATACTAAGTCCCTGAATTTCTCAACGTGTACCGACAGGTCAGACGGAAGGTCGTGGTGATGCCCGAATACCGTGCTGTCAGCTTCGTAACACTCCTGGAAACGACGAAGATCTGGCAGTTTGCCCTTGGCTTCTCAGAGGGCCCCGCCCCAAGGTGCCAAACCCTCCAACTCTAAGGCCGACCTGTGAAGCATAAGGATCAAGACCCAAATCCTGAGCCACGCGGCCGCTCTAGCACGTACTTACTCGGCCTCCTGTCCTCATGTAAAATCCTTCCCCAGACAATAGTTTGCGATGAAGTAATGACAAACTGTACTTACAAAGCTGCTGCTCGGAAGGAGGAGGATCCCGACAGTCGACTTTGCTTGACGATCTGTGGAGTCGGTTTACAGATCATGTTAGGGCTTCAGGGTCTGGGCGTTTGTGGCCTCAGGATTTAAGGTGTTGGTTTGGGGTGTGAGGCTTGAGGGTCCGAGCGCTTGTTGGTTTCCTTCTTGCCGTAAGGTGAGGATTGCAGCCGAGCCCCCGTGCCACCAATGTTCGTGGCAGGAGCCCGTGAGAATCTTGCCCAATTCCGGTTTGGATTGATTTTTGGGTTTTCACCCCACAACATCTTGTGCTGAATCCTCACTAAGACATGATTCCTAAATCAAGCCTTAGCCTTAATCCTAATTCTGAAAACCTATTCGCAGAGGGGTTCGGGTAGTGAGCTCATTTGGCAGTTCCCCTGCTTGTTTAGCAATGAGAACTTGAGGCCTGCACCCTGCACCCAGGGACCCATGGCCTGGTTGCTTGAAGTTCGCTTGTTGTTTGTCATTCTCCGCCCCCCTTCACCCTCACCACCTGAGCCTCCAAAAAACAAATCTGATGTCTTAAAAAGTCGGCTCAAACAGTCGCCGACGTCCTTTAGCCGCGTCAGACGCCCACTCTCAATCGCTTCACCCTTCCATTTCGTTTCGTGTCAACTCAATCCTGTTTAGGAAGCTATTCATTTCAGAAACGCAGGAAGATTCAGAACCACAGGAAGAGGCTATGTGGCAATGTGGCTATGCAATCCATTCAAGGCCGTTTGCACCTCACCGAAGCAGGACACTCATCCAAATACCAACCACCCCATCGGCAAACCTGCGCAAACTCCTTGAGCAATGGAGGCAAACCCTATATATATATATATATATATAATGTGTATATATATATATATATATTTTTTTTTCTCATATTATATTATATATTATATATGATATATAGAGTATATTCTAGCAAACACTAAACCCCTTATATAGAGCCCCAGAGGGGACTCCTCTGGTGCAGCCTCTGCGCTGTCCTTGCAGCTTGGGACAAGCAGTCGGTTCATCGGGGCTTTGGGTGGGCATATGCAGGGATGTCGGTTTCTTCGTGCTTTGCACTTCGGAGGGTGGTTTGTCGGATCAAGGAGCTGCGGGGCTTGGGCTGCGTTCAAGAAATCCCGAGCCCAAGAGACCAGCGTGGAGGACTCTGAAACCTCTGCGGACTGATCCCAGTTCAGCATCCGTACAGTATTTCAGGGACCAGAACCTGGACAAGCATACATCAACCATTGAAACCCAGCACCTGATAGAGCAACTACCTGCAACAGTTTGTTGCAAGTTTAGGTGCTGTGGGGGACCCTCGTCTGATTTCCTCCAGCCTTTACCGTACCTCGACTCTGAATCGAAGTCCTTTGGTTAGTTTGCATAGTTTAGTTCGACTTGTCCAAAGTGGCACATACCTTCACCCAAAAGCAGGACATCCTCAACTATTTTCTTGTCACCCTTGACCCTCTGTATAGCTACACCCTAAACCCAAAGCCTCGAAACCAAACACTAAACCTCGCGCAAATCCTGAGCCAGGATCTCCGCTGTCTCCAAGCTCCCTTAGTTAAGGACTATTCCCATGTAGCTTGAGACGGAGTATCCTCAACTGCAAGGTGTTGGAGTCTCCAAGGACCTGTCTGACCCGAAACCCTCACTTTTGAACGCACTCCACCACGACCAGAAACCCTTTGCATGAGATCGGCCTCCCAGGCTTCTCATGCTCCTAGATCGTGCAGGGGGCCGAGATCCGGGTTTGTTTCGGGGCTCAGAGTGTTGAGGTGGTGGCGTGGCCTCAAACACTTTGACATGGTCACTCTTTGCGGCCAGAGAGAGCTGGGAGTTATTTGGGAGTGATTGGATGGGGCCTTTTTTTGCCGCCAGCCAGCTCGTTGTCTGCCGCAGATGGTAGATGTTCGGTAGGTACTCATGGAGGAACAATGAAAGGATCGTCATCATCACCACCATCATCACTTCAGCGCAGGCTTTTGGCTGTCTTTTGCTGGTTGGCGGAGGTTCTGTTGCGCACCATGGGCCGCCCCCCTTGTTGAGTGTGGCATGGGAAAAGTTGTCTGCATTATTACGAATGTGAGCACGAGCGATCGAATGCGAAAACAAATCAAGTGAAGCGCCTCGCTGAGGTAACAAGAGTGGTGTTGATGAGATGACAAGGAAGGGGTTGCATGAGGGTCGGGGTGAGGTTTATCAATTCCCAAACCCCCAAATCCCCGAGCCCCGCAAAGCTATGTCATGTTTGCCACAGGGGGACCTGCCCACCCCGGCCGGCTTCCTGGGCTTTAGCCCGTGGATCAACCTGGCCTGCGACTCCCCGACGTCAGGGAACCCAGGAAGCTTCGGGGGGGGCGGGGTCAGGTTCTAGGAGTCTGGGGTTCAGGCTCCACGTCAAGGTAGTTGTTCCTTGACACGAGCTCGTGTGGAACGCGGTATCTCTGAGGAGTTTCACGGAGCGAAGGGTTTGGGATCGTTTTTGGGGTTTCCGGGGCGGATTGAAGCCTGCAAAACCCGTATAGAAGCCTTGCGCAAGCCTACTTGGAGGATCATGGGACATTAGTAAGTAAGGTTATAAGTCCCCTAGTTTGGAACGGGTCCGATACCGTGGTCAACTCGCCGTCGAGTTGTCTGAGGTGGCTAGATCGTTTGTGGCAAGGTACCCAAAAAGCAGCAACTCGCATCGATGAATGCAAAGTCCAGGACAAGAGCGCCTTTGTTCAGAGTACACTGACCGTGCTGGTAGGACTTTAACGGTTTATGCAACGTGAATAGGTCCGTGTTGCAAACAGGGTTTGGATTTTTTAGAGCATGCAGGCCTGAGTTTTCAGACCCGGAATACTGTTGCATGTTAAACCCTTCAAGTTCAGTTTTAGGCCCTTGAGCCCTTAATCCAGGTACTACAGCAATGCCTTCTCTTTGGTGGAGGACACCAATGGCAAGGCCCGGACAACAAGTGCCGGCTTCGAAGCACAAGCTTCAAGGGAATACCCATTGTCAAGGGCTGTGAGGCCTCTGTTACTGTTGGCTAGGGTTGAGAGTTAGATCGGGAAAGAGTCGGCTAGGGGTTTAGGACGTCAGCTGTAGACGTTACCCGAGGCTCGACTACGGTGCGCATTAAATAGAACACAGACCCCTCGAAGGATCTAAAAGAAAGAAGCCACACAAAGATGTCCTGCCACAACACGGGTTTCAGATGAAGCCATCTTCAAGCACTAACTTGTTTAGATCCTACAGTGAGCCCTAGACTATTGCCTTCTTCGTTCTGTTTGTTCAAGGACATTGTCGGGGACATCCTCTTCCGTGGGGCCCCGCACAACATCAGCAACTCGCAGCGGACCTGGGAATGTTCCGAAGGTTTGAAGGCTTGGTTTCTTCTGTAGATCGTCTGTTGCGATCTGAGTCTGTGTGAGGGCCCTTCGGCTTGCATGCAGTTCCGGGCTTACGTTGTCAGGAAGGGGTTGAGGGTTCATGTTTAAGCTTACGGCTGACGGCTCAAGGAGTGTTATTCCGGCTTAGGGGCGACATGGTTCCCTGATGTTTTGAACTGCGCAAGACATTGAGTGACTTGCCCCGGGGATGCTTCAGCATTTTGGACCGGGGTTTAGGGTTTGGATGGAGTTTGAGGTTTCGGATTTTGTGTTTAGGGTTTTGAGTTTAGGGGTTTCGCTTTGGTCCACCCCGCGATGCAAGGCGGTGGAGAATAAGAGCAGTAGCTGGTAGCCGGGCGACGGGTGTGCTGCGGGGATGAAAGAAGGGACCTTGCATCCGGGCATCTTGCTCCAGCCGATTTTTGAATCTCAAATCCGCAGCCCTGTAAGTCACCAAGCCAAGTAGCCCAAAACACTCAAGACTTTTGACCCTAAACCCCAAAAGCCCGCGAGCTCAACACTGCAGCCGTTTGTTTTGGGAGCCCCAAGCAGCTCGAAGGCCTGTCATAGAGTGTGAAGACAGAGGGCTTTCGGATGCCAAACTCCTCCCAGCGCTTTCCAACCCAGGCTGCGAGAGCTGGCATTGAAGTACTTCGCAGGCGCAGAGTCGAGGCGCACGTGCTCTTACTGGGAGATCTTCTGAACCGAGCGTCCCAAGGTTTAAAGCTGGCTATATGATACGTGAGACATGTATGGTTCTTCGTCAAGATAAACGATGCAGTGTCTGACGGCCGGACAGTTTCTCAAAACTCGTTTGAAGGGTTGAGGTTGAGGGGTTCACGGTTTAGGGCTTGCGGGGGATCACTTTAACTGTTCAGGTGTTCAAGGTTTAATTCGCATTTTCTCGTGGAGTTTTAGGATCTATGTTCTGGGGCTTGTGGACCTTCTGCTAATCTACCGCAGCCTACATTTATGTGCTGACATTTACATCGGCACCCTACTAATACCAAAAGGGTAGGGTATGGTAGGCGCAGCAATTGAAGTAGTAACCCTCCCGAGCCTGACTCCTAAGTCCGGACCCTAAACAGCCCTTTAGCCCAACGACGCCCGGAAGCTGAGCCAAAGTCTCTCTGTGGAGGCTGCGCGATGCACAGTTCTCCCCGTTTTATGCCAGCGAGGCCTCCGTGACCTGATCTCTTCCCCAAGCCGGACCATCAAGCCCTGAACCCCAAAGCCCTATAAACCCTAGCAATGACAACGACTGGGAGTCGGGTCTCAGCTAGTTCCAGTTCAGAGATTCGCTGTTCTTCTTGTAGGGTTTGTTAATCTAACACGTAAGAACCCTCAAACCGATAAATCCTTTCGGAACCCTTAAGTTGCGGCAGCTTGAGTTCAGCTCCTGGGAGGATTTGCTTGTCAGGGCTTGAGGATGATCGAGGGCCAGGGCTTTGGGTTTAATTTAAGGTGTTAGGGTTTTGAGGGTTTTTGCAGATCGGCAGAGTTTAGGATCATCGAGATTGGGGTCATGTTGGCTTTTGTTGGTCTTGGGTTTCAGGCAGAGACGCTGATGTTTCGGCTTGTCCAGGAAAGAGCATGCCCTTAACACTCAAAAGCCTCCCGAATGTCAAATCCGTGCCAAAGACGCGTCGTTCACAAGACTGCTGAAGATCAGCTATCGCATGGCTCGAAGAACGAAGGAGCGTCAGGAGCCTTCCGAAGAGGGTAAGGAGCCGTCCCAACAGGGCGAACCCTTTGAGAGGCAACTAACATGACGTAGCGAATCCTGGAGTCAACGTGGTTAGAGTCATGCAGCTAACGCGGAGAGCACGGACTATGCAGAGAGTTCACGACCAGAATCATGAAACTTTACTTGTAGCCCTGACTTCGGGATGTTGGCCACTCCGGGCGTTGGGGTTGGCCTGCATCCACATGTGCCGAGCCATCGCCGGTTTTGGCGCTTTTGGTCCCCGCCAGAGCACTGCACGCAGGACCTGAGTTTGGGAGTGGAGCTCCTCCCCTAGTTAAGGGCCTCAAAATACAAGGATGCCTGCTATACTGCAAGGTTAATAAGTAGGGAGTCCCAAGAGCATACGCCTTTCTGACTCCTTTCAACAACCCGGAGAAAGATGGCTGTGGGTGCATTCGTTATTTCTCGGTTGAGGCATGTTCCGGCAGTTTTCTCCCCATGGTCCCAAGTATGTTTGCTGCGATCCGGAAAATCCGACGTAGTGGGCGCAGCATGGCTGCGTCCTCCTCCCGTGGTCTCCATAGTGCTTTGCCAGGCCTACACCCATCCTCACTGTTCAAAGGCTGTTGAGAGATGTTGGCATTTTATATCAAACAAACGGTTTGATGGCTTGGGGCCAGGGCTTACGAGCACTGCTACGTTGTTCCTGTAGACCCCTGATACTTTGAATAGGTTTCGGGGTAATACGGCATACTGTAATAGCACAAGTGTGCAGGGACACTACAAGGGATACTATATTACAAACGAAACATTTACAGACTATGCATCCTTGGGTTGGCGAAGCGTCCCTAAGCTGTCTTCTCCTTGTAACGTTCGTGGAAATGAGCTGAACGCGGCCTTATCTAGGATGCACAGCGCTATGTTCTGTGTCTAAGTGGCCCTCACCCCCCCACCCTCCACCCGAAGCCCCGACCGCCATTGGTCGACGCCCAAAACGCTCTCTGAACCCCAAGGTCGAACGTTAACCTGACTTCTAGCCCTAGTGAACGCTATGAGGAGCCCACAGCAAAACATTGCTTTCTCAGCTGACGGGGCCCTTCCTTTCCTGGGCCTGAAGAGGGTTTCCGCAGTATTTTGCAAATCTTACTTATGTGATATGCGGTCACGACGCATCAGGGCTGGCAAGGGGGGGGGTTCCATTTACGCTGTGCTTGCTTCCTTACATCGCCCAGGATCTGGCGAGCGTCTTTTGCTGCGCATGTATCTGGTCGTTTACTGTACGAGTTTATCCAGAGGGTCCACACAGGGTTTGAGGTTTGGTTCAGGGTTAGGGTTGAGGCTTCGAGAGCTTTCCGAATGTCAGAGCTGCACTTGGCCTAGATTCCCCGGCTGTCACCTGAAGGGGGTACCAGTCGGAACAACCAAAGCGACGAGAAATGAAAAAACAAATCTCAGTTTGAAGAAGTACCCATCCAGCTCTAGCGACTCTAGCGGCCCAGGCGTCATGAATGCATACAGAGTTGTTTTCAAAGCCCAGGCATCGTGCATCACCGCCAGAGTCGTCGAACGGTGGCCATGGCTCCCCAGAAAGCCGCCGGTGAGGCGTGCTGGTCTACTCTAGCCGATGAGCATCGCGTGGGGACCTGGGACCCCTCTGGAACTCCTGACCACCTTCGCATGGAAAGGGCTTGAGTTGTTGAGTTGAGGTTTTGGGGCTTTGGGTATATCATCGCATGCACAGGGACCCTGCGAGGACCGAAAGTCGGTCCTCGCAGTTCAAGGTCTAGGGCTTAGAGAGCCATTGCCCAAAGTCCTCTGCAGGTCCAGATAGAGACGGATCGCCAGAAGCAGCTGCGAGCAATGGGGGCTGCTGTGTCTGAATTTGAGGAGTCGTGATCACTCAAAACCCGTCCCACAGCCGCAACCCGAAACTCCAACGCATGTTTGGATGTTGGCCTGAAGCACAAGAGTGCTGAAAAACGAGGGTGCGGGGTTCGTGCAAGCCCCAAACAGTCACTTCTGCGAAGCTCAAGGTGGCAGTGTTGCTTTGTGGCGCCAGTGGGTGCTTTCACACTTTGCCGGTGCTTCCCGGCCTTCTCAGGCTCTGGGCTTTTTTGCCAGTCTTTCGCGAAGAGGGGATTGCTCATGGTCTGTCGCTGCTCGTGCGTCCTTGCACGATAAACCCAGAGTCCGAACCCCAAGGACCCAAAAAGGCCGTCAACAACCCCCTTTAAAAGGAACCGTTCAAGGAATCCTAAACCCCAAGCCCTGGCTCCTCAGCCATGAACCCCAAACCTTTAAACGCTGAAACCGTGAACCTTTTGAGCACGTAAACCCCTAACTCCAAGCGTCAAAGCCGATCCCTATCCGATACAGCGTCCAGAGCCGGTAAGGTTTATTGACAGCAAGCTTGCAGCCGATCCACAGCTGCCCGGCCTCACCGCCGCCACGTTGCCCTGGAGCCCGTTGAAATAAGGGGCTCTCGCGTTTTTGCGTGTCAGTTTTCGGTTCAAGTTTTCTGTCGATGCTTTAGAGCGAATGGTCTAGAGTCTCGAGTTATGGTTTCAGGGGTTTGGGTCTGGCGTTCAGGGTGTCGATGTCTAGTGTCTAGAGACCCTATACGGTTTACGGTTGAAGGAGCTGCATAGAGTTTTCCACACTGGGCTTCATGGGTTATGGTTCTTAGTTGCTTTGGAAGGTGGTTGTTTTATCCTGGATTGCTGGCTGTCATACATTCACAGTTTTCTACAGATGGATTTATCAGAAGAGGTCTTGAGTCTTCAAGTAAGGTTTGAGAACTGTGCCATCTCGCACACCCAAGGCTCTGGCGCCAGGAAGCCCTCAACAGCAAAACATTAAAGGCTCAACGCCTAAAGCTATGCAGCCTTCGGATTCAGGGCCTAGAAGCCACAAGCAAAAGCCTTCGCCGGCCCTGGAGCCCAAAACAAAGCACCAGAGAGAGGAGCGCCACCGCGCTGTTTGCCGGCTGGCTCGCGGGCTCTGTGACACTCCGTCAGGCGATCAGGGCCGATTTTGAGCCTATGTGGCTTTGCGCGGAGGTTAAAGATTTGACTTTGAGGATCTGGGTGCCGAGTATAGCGGGCTTCATGTATTGGCTGCTCTGAGACATCAGGTTTTTCGCGTGAGTTGAGGTTCTGTCGGGAGGCTTAGGGTATCGAGCTGAAGCTGTATGCTGCACAGCTTACAAGCCTTCATACAAGATTCCGGGTGTGGGGCTTTACTTTAGGTTCGGGTCGCATACGGTTGGGATGCAGCTGGGAACCGAGCTCCCGGTGGGCCGGGAGGTACAGATGGATGGAAGTTTCCTTGAAGATGCCCGAAACGAAGCCTAAAACCTAAACCCGACTCTTAACTCCGGAAGGCTCCATTAACCAAGTTCAACTCTAGACTTATATCCCAGATCCCAAACTATTCGCCCTGAACCTGAACTTCATAACTCAATGGTCTTGGTTTAGGCCCACGCCCGAGTGTCGTCCAGGCCCTTGAGGTCTTTTCCAAAGCTCAGTTCCTCGCGGCCTCCTCTGTTGGTTTGCTGCTGTGCACGCTGGCTACGGCCACACGGCTAATAAGAGGCTTGAACGGCTAGCAGCAGCACGTGTGCCCTTTAGGTCCTTATGTCCCTATGTACAATATAATGCACACGAGCGCCACATGCAAATGATTCTTAAGAGTCTGCAGGATTCCGGGTCTCAGCCGAGTTTGCTGGTTCTCGGTGCCAATGGAGGGCTCCAGGAGGAACCAACCGGAGCCTAATCTGTCGCTAATGTACATCAGAACACTACCGAACAGTTAGGTTCCTGTGAGTAAGGATGTAGGGTTTAACATTGACCCGAGACATTGGGTGAAGGGCTTTCAGCGACCACGGTCTAAGACTAGGGCTTTGGGTTTTGGGTTCAAACAGGGCTTAGGGGTTCTAGCCACTTGAGGTCACCCTTCCCCACCTTACGGGTGGCAGCATCTACGTGCTTTCTGCCGTGCGCTTTGTCACCGGCCACTTGTCAAGTCAGGACACCCGCTGGCCCCCCTACGGCATCCTCACGAGAAGCGTTGAGTAGGAGCCTGGCAAAATGCGGAAATCTCAGAGAGCCTCTGCCTTCAACCCCGAAGCCCTCAACCCTCAAGAAGGACCCTCGGCACAGCCAGGCCTCCTGTTTGCTACTGGCCCGGTCGGTAATCTTTATGTTCAAGACTGCTTGCCAGCCAGCCAGCGCAATCAGGCTTGTGTGAGAGTTTTGTGAGGGCTTGAGGTTGTAGCATTTGCACTTAGGGGCTTTGGGGTTTTCTAATTTAGGATCGTATCAGGGTTTGTCAGGTTGGGGGTTTAGAACTTGGACTTCAGGCTTTGGGTTTTGCTAGCGCATCGCTTGCAATACAGGGTTACGCGAGGCAGAGGGCTTGGGTGAGTGTTTGGAAGGTAGGATTTGTCTAGGGATTTGGAGTGTAGGTTTCTGGCGTCCTTAAATGGGAGACGAATAATTAACGAAAGGAAAAACCTCGTAGTAATCTGCCAAGCAGCATGTCTAGTGTCGTTCTTAGCATTCTTCTTATTCGTTTCTGAAACCACTAGTGTAGACCCTTATAGATATACCGCCGCGTTTATGGGTCTGATACAGGATCTGATATTCGGGCCCTGTGGGAGGGGGGGTCTCCACTTATCTGTCTTTTCGGAAAAGCCGAAAGGTTCAGTGCAGCGTTGTCCCATGCGTGCTGACTCGGAGCGTATCACACTGGAGAATCCCCAACTCACTTGTCCAAAGCGTTTTATGTTGGGTGGATATGTTAGTTATGTCGGTGTTTCTATTGTAGCTAAGACCCTAACCAGAATTATAGGTACGGCTTTGGCCTTATTGCACTTGTGCCCGGGAATTCGAGTGGTGCCCTGTTAGACGAAACAGGGTTTCCTGGTTCAAAATATTCCTCCTCCTCCTCCTCCTCGTCCCCATCCTCCCACCAATATCACCACCACCACTGCTGCTGCTGCTACTACTGCTGCTGCTGCTACTACTACTACTACTACTACTACTACTACGACTACGACTACGACTACGACTACGACTACGACGACTACTACGACTACTACTACTACTAC